>JAJHZJ010000566.1:1463680-1493680 GCA_023548195.1 Bettongia penicillata ogilbyi
AAGTCACTTAACCCAAATTGCCTCATCCTGGGTCATCTCCAGTCATCCTGATGAATATCTGGTCACTAGATTCAGATGGCTCTGGAAGAGAAGTGAGACTGGTGACCTACACAGTCCTCCCTCGCTCAAAACAAAGTCAAGTGCAAGTCATGCCATTATTTCTTCGATGGTATGGTCTTCTTTGGCAACAAAGGACAAACACACACACCTAGGAATCTAGATGGCTCAGCGGATCATTTGAGTGCCAGACTTGAAGTTAGGCACTAGACATTTAGAGGTTGTATGACCCTGAGCAAGTCACTTAACTTCTCTCAACCTCAGTTTCTTTATCTGTAAAATAGGGAAAATGATAATACCTTCCTCCTACAGTTGTGAAAATCATTAGAGATAGCACAAAGTGCTTTGCAAACCTTAAAGTTAAGTGTAAAGACTAGTTACTATTATTAAAACTGAAAGTGCTAGGTAAGTGTGAGTTGTTAGGTGATAGAAACCTAGAGAGATTTAATGCCTTACCCAAAGACACACAGCCAATGGGCAGCAGAGTTTTGATGAGAATTTAGATCTCCTCACTTTCAGTCAATCAACAACCATTTATTAAGTGCTAACTGTAGACTATCTGCTGTTCTGATTCATAAGACTGTGAAGATAAAGCAAAACTTATCTCTGCCCTCAAGGGGAGTACATTCTAATGAGGGAGACAAACATATGTATATACATATATACATTTACATGTATATATGTATATATATATACACACACACATACATGTATGTGTATAACACTCATATATTTGTTATTATAGATGCTGTTTTCTTCAGTCATTTCAGTTGTGTTCAACTTTCCATGACTCCAGATGAGGTTTTCTTGGCAAAAATACTGGAGTAGTTTGTTGTTTCCTTCTCCAGCTCATTTTACAGATGAAGAAGTTGAGGCAAACAGAGTTAGGAGACTTGCCCAGAGTCATAGAGGTAGCTAGGGCTGAGGCTGAATTTGAACTCAAGTCTTTCTGATTCTGGACTCAGAATTCTATCCACTGTGTCATCTAGCTTTACCATTACATATACTATACTATTATTTGTATTATATATTACAATATATATGTTTCACACCCACATACACTCATATATATGTGTGTATGTATGTATATATGTGTGTGTATGTATGTATTTATGTACATATTGCTAAATGGAAAGTAATCTTCCAGGGGAAGTCTCTAGCATCTGGGGAAGAGGAGGTGGAGGGAGAACCAGAAAAAGTCCTTCTGCAGAAAGTCATATCTGAGTTAAGTCTTAAAGGAAGCCATGAATTCTAAGAGGCAGAGATTAAGGAGGGAGAGCATTCCGGGCAGTCCAAATGCATGGAAGTGGGAGACGGAGTGCCATGTAATAACAGAAACTAGACTAGTTTGACTGAACTAGAAAACTAGGTGGCAAAGCAGTTCATGTTGGGCCAACTAGCAAGAAGGACTGAATTTGAATCCCATCCCAAACACTTCTTGGCTGTCTCACTCTGGACATGTCCACCATCTCCCTTAGTTTTCTCACTCTAAAACAGGGACTGTAATAGTACCTACCTCTCAGGGTTGTTGTGAGGTTCAAGCAAAATAATATGTATAAAGTATTTAGTAATGCCTGACATTTAGTAGAAATTTAATGAATGTTTGTTTCCTTCCTTTCTTCTTGTAGTGTAATGTAATAGCAAGGACCTTGGCATACACAGGAGGGCCTGCTGTACAGGTTCTTAGATTTGCTTGTCTAAAAGGAAAGCAATTTTTGAGGTGTCAATAATCTACTTCAATCAAAAACATATATCATCCACTTAGTTCAAAGGGAAAAGTCAACACTCTGAACTTCAGGGAAAATAGGAATCGAAATTAAAGCAGAAATTACAAACAGAAAAACCAACAGACAGAGCTCCCAACTCTCTGACCATATGTTACAGATCAACAGACAGATCCAACTGTCTGACCATACATACATAGTTACCAGAGACAGAAGTACCAACATCTGAGTTTTCAAAGCCAGGGAACTCCTTAGCAGCTACCCAGAATCTTGCCTGGCCAAACATACACTTCCAATGAGTAAGTCCTTAAAACAAAAACTCCCCTCAGAGTATATACACATCTTTCAGAGCCAGAGGGCATCACAATCCTTGAGAACCAGTGCCTCATTAGAAATAAACAAAAAGTGTGGGCCTTCATACAAAATAAATCTTCCCTAATCAAGCTTCCCTTAATGGAAGGCCCATTATTGGATGGAGAAGATCTTTAACTCTCATTAACATAATTAACATTACATGTACATGAAGGAGAAAAATGTGAAAAAAATAGAAAGAAAAGAGACCTGTTAGCAAAGATCCTTAAAGTGACAAACAAAAGAGATTATATGGTCGTAGAGAGAATAGAAGTCACTAGAATTTGAGTTAGGTAGTGGGGAAAGAAGTTGTGATTTTGTCAGACCTGCACTTCAGGAAAATCATTTTAACAGCTGGATGGAAGATAGATTGGAGTGAGGAGAAACAGGAGGCAGGGAGACTACACAGGCTTCTTGTGTTCTTTCTCCTCACCCTTTCATGGCAGTCCAGATCCCTTTATCAGAAGAGGATAGCTCAGCCCATGAATCTCAGGGCTACTTCCTCCCTAGTGGTCCTCTCATCCCTGCAATATTTTCCATTTCATGGCCTCCTCCTCTGATTGGTCAGTTCATCCCCAGACTCTACATCTGAGAAAGTATTCCCACTCATCCTACCCAATTGATCTTGCCCTGGGTAAAAACAAGATAAGCAAAAAATTCTATTACAGTTCTGTTCAAGCCTCCTCATTTTACAGATGAGGAAAAAGAAGCTGAGAAAGGAGAGATGATTTAACCTTAAGTCCAACAGATCTTGACTTTTATGTTAGTCTCTTTTAATATTTCAATTAAATTATTATCATTTTGAAGGTAGCATTTAAGGCCCCATTATTTAGAAAGAGATAACATTGAAAACTGGAAGGATTCCTGGGGTGACTTTGTCCTTAAGACTGCACCTATCACCTCCACTCCTTTGAGTAGTTCATAACTTTCTAAAAGTATAAGATAAAGTATGAGCCTCCAAGTTACTGGGTTTTTCAATTGTGAAGCCATAGATGCCTCATAAATTTGTGACTGAAATTTGAGTAGATCATCTATTATCTTTGTGTTCATTTGTCTACTATCTATCTATCTATCTATATATATATATATATATATATGAGACTATATGTATTATGCTATATATGTGTAAAACATGCACATATGTATACAGACTACCTGCATCATAAACTCTCTTTTTGTTTCAAATTAATCTTTGTTAATATGAAAATAAGCTGGAGCTGTGCACAACCCACCTTGAAATTAAATTGGGACTCACAAACAGAAGTTCATTGGAGAGAAGATTTGATCCAACAAATTCTTTGGGCAGAGAATTTTCCAGGTGAATGAAAATTTATCTTAGTAAAATTGAAGCTTAGATTAAGTGATCAATTTCATAATGGTCATTAGGTACTTTTCAACTAAATGTATGAGATTACAGAAAACTAACTTTGCTACTTTGGATACACATTTCAAATGAAGGGATTGTGCTGAATGTTCACCAAGATCTTTCTCAGTTCTGCAATCATTAATGTGTCTTACTTCATTATGACACCACCATAGAAAATTTCAGGGATTAATGTGTCACAGAATTTGAAAGTTAGATGGTACCTTTAAAGTCCCTGAGTCCAAGCCCTATATTCTATGGAGGGAGAAATTTAGGCTCAATGCAAAATCACCCTGCTTATTATTACAAGAGCTGAGATGAGAACCCAAGTTCTCATGGCCACTCTAATGTTCTTTTTAATCGTATATGATGAATGAATCAACTATTTGGCTAAAACAACTAAAAATGCTTTATTTCGATATTCAGTACAAGTGATTTATAGTTCAAAATCACAATACTATGGATTACCCTTTAGGAACACTTAATAATAACTGTAGTCAAGGATCAGTTTGGGTTGTCATTTGCAATCTCAAGTCTACATGTTTTGAAAGTTTTCAGAAATAAGAAAATATAACTACAGCATTGACAATGTATGAGACAAATGAGACAACAGTGATAAGTGGGAGACAGACTGGCACAATGATCAGAGTAATGGATTTGGAGACCATAAGATGTAGATTTAAATCTCACCTTTGACCGTTACTAACTATATATCCTATATAAGTTATTTCATCAAAATATACATAAGATAACTCCTTAGGGTTTATCTACAGTGATAAAGACTAGTAAAGGTAGAACCTTAGAGGATTTGCATAATAATATCTCAAATTTATGTAACACTTTAGAATTCACAACAAGTAATTTGAGCAAATTACTGATTAACAAGTAGAGATTCAGAAAGGCTAATAAAATAATGCCCACTGGGGGTAATATTATATTGTAGATCTCTGACCAAAACTTTCTAAGCAAGGAGGTGAAAGAATGGAAATTGTAGATCAGTGTCTTGACTTTTAGGGCAAAGGTCAGCTGTCATGATTGATGATGACAATGATGATGATGATGATATCTAACATTTATACAGCATCTACTTTGTGCTACTCACCATGCTTAAAATTTACAAATATTATTTCATTTGATCGTTACAGCTCTGGGAGATAGGTGTTGTTAATATCCTCATTTAAAAGTCAAGGAAACTAAGGAAAACAAGTTGAATGACTTTCCCTAGATCATATAACTAGTAAGTGTTTGAGACTGAATTTGAATTCCAAGCCTACCTGACTCCAGACATAGCACTCTATACATCAAAATTCATGAATGGAACTCCAAATTTCAAAATGTTTTAAAATTCTATAATTATTAGCTAAGGTCTATATGAGGTAAGTCTTTCCAAAAAACTCTAAATTTTTAGCCCCAGTTATAGCCATATGGGGACCAGACCCACCAGAAGCCAATCTGCAGACTTTTTGGTCTGGAAAAATGCCTGGAATGGTATGCAAACATATATTTGGAAACAAAGGTTTGAATTAGGGAAGAACTGGGTCTTGCATTGACACTGATCTCCACACTAAACTCAACAGCTAGTCTAGCCCCTGCCAAAACAGCCATTTGCTGCCATACAGACATAACCTAAAAGTAATTTTCCGGCCCGTGAGTATGGATGCTGACTGTTTACAGAGGCAGCAGGTGTAGATGACACACACCTGTTTTAATTGCTTCACTGAAACATGGTAAGACTCTCGCCCAAGTCTAGAAATGGAGAGCCTTTCTTTTTCAATTCAGGATACTGCAGACAGACCAGATGGAATTCTGTCGGCTATATGATTGAGCATATTTTTCATTTGAAAGTAGAAACCACTGAGTACATCATCTGCAGGGTAATCCAGGAGGACATTTTTCTTCATTCTATCCAATGGACCATGCAGAAACACCTGTTTCATATCTTGAAATCATTTGCAATTGCTATCCAAGAAGTCAGTGCTGAAATAGTATCATTAAACCAAGGTTTTACATTCATCTACTTGTTTGGGGATGAGAAGAGGAAATTTAAGTTTGGATCACCTTTTCCATGAACATATTAATTGTTACAAGAAACTGATCATTTTTCTTTCCTCTTGTACATGAACTGAAGCAAGAAGAAACCAAATCAGTTGACCATGGTCATGTAACTTGATAGTAAAGTTATGAATAGAGATGTTTCTTAATTTTTGATTGCAGATGTTTAGGTGGGAGAAGATAACACTAAGGAATGTGATCATAACCTACAAATATTTTAAGAATTATAATGTAGAATAAATATCTGATAGGTTGGGAGATCATCTTAATAGAGCATTAAAAATACTATTTTTGAGTCTCAGATATGCAGTCTCATCATGAAGATAGACAGGATAAACAAGATCTTTGTGATCCTAATTAAATTTACAGTCATTGAAGAAGCTTAGTCTGAACCATTCTTTAATGAAAGTTATCACTATCCCTACATGAAAATGATTTCTTCCTGCTCAAACATCTTATCACCTATTGCTTGGCTCTTTTCCTTAGTAGCAATTATGTGTATTTTTATCCTTCCTCCAATTTAATTTCCTTGAGAATCTGTGTCCTCTCATCCATGTCCTCTCAATATTTGTATCACAGACAACAATGTGAAGTAGGTTTTATTTCTATCTTCACTTTATAGGGAAACTGAGACTCAGTTAGTAGGAACTGCCTCACAACGATTATCATAAGGTCAAATGGAAATAGCATAGATAAAGTGCCTTGCACAATGCAGTCGTCTAATATGTGCTCGTTGATTTAAACTGATGGGACATTATTTGCTGAACGATTAAATATGAGAAATTCAGAGAAACAGGGGAAGACTTGTATGAACAGATTTAGAAACAGAAAAATAATGTACAAAATCAGGACAATAAAGTAAATAGAAACAATGCTAATAGGCAGCCAAACTTGGATTAATTGTCATGATTAATTGCAGTTCCAGAAAAAAATAGTAAAACATATTTGCTCTTCTCCATAGAGTTGTGAGACCCTAAACATGAAAAACCTAGAGAGTCATTGATTTTATCTAACTGTTATTTTTTGTTACAAAGGAAAGTTTAATGGGAGAGTATGAAGGCTATATTGGTAAATTACTGTGGAAAAAAAACATCAGTAAGACTTTATAAAAAAATAATTAAATTTCATTGAATCCATGATGCTTTGGAAACTGAATGAAAGCATTATGCTATCTTTCTACAAAACTGTAGTATACCCACACCTGGCATATTATAGAGAGTTATCATCACTTTACCTCAAGGAAAATATGAAAGAACTGGAGAATATCCAGATAAGGGAAAATAAAGTGTTCAAGGTGACAGGTAGACTGTTATATGGGAGAAAGACCTAAAATTAATGTTTTTTCTGGAGAAGCTTTTCAAGTCTGGAAAGGCCAAGGAGAGCTATCATCAAGAATTACAGAAACATAAATGGCATTTGTAAAGGTGAATATGAACTGGTTCACCAAATCCTAGAATACTGCTAGGAAATACACCTTGAAGCTGGAATGAGAAACATTCAGAACAAATTAAAGGTATTGTTTCATAGGGCAGACATTAAATTTAAGGAACTTATTAACACTCCCCTCCAAAGTTATACAAAATAAACTAGAAATAGATTCTAAGACTGTGGATTAAATTTATGGATGGCAGAAGCATAAAAGAAAAGAGCATATGTTGGGGTATATACTAACCTTTGAGGTTGGTTCCTTTCTTAATACATCCCTTGGCACATCTATCAGAGATGGACTAAGAAGAGCAAGATACTGGCCCAGCTTATTCATATTTCTATTCCCAGACATGATCTATTAAATCAGTGATTTCTCAAGCCTGGTTGTATAATATCCTTAGGCTATCTCCAATCACCTCAAAAAAGTAAAAACTATTATAATTCCTTTTAAATATAAAAATAAGTATCTGTCAGACAACACTTTTTAGAAGTGTGGTGAAAGGCATTGAGTGTCATACTCCAAAAAAAGGTCTGGGAAGCATTGTTAAACTATAACTTAATGTCTCTTCATACCAAAAAAAAAAAGATGTAGAAGATAATGTTTCCAATTTATAAATCACAAAGTGCTATGAATATGCTGTCATTACAAATAACAATGTGAAGTAGGCTTTATTCCTATCTTCACTTTATAGGGAAACTGAGTCTCAGAGAGGTTAGTGGTACCTACCTCACAAAGATTATCATGAGATCAAATGGAGATAGCATAAATAAAGTGCTTTGCAAAACTTAATAATACATAAATTCCATTATTATGATCACCTATTAGCTCTTGTGGTGTCTGTCATCAGTTGCCAGGTGTATTCTAAGTAGAATCAGGAAAATGAGAGAATTGGACTCACTAAGGCATAGTCCACCATTGACATTTTACAATCTTGACCTTTGGCCTTTTATCATCAATATCCCATCAAACATTCTAAACTAAATGTCTCTGAGACATCTCAAATGCAACAGGTTTAAAAAAATCCACTTATTTTTTCCCCAAAACCTACCCCTCTTATAAACTTCCCTATTGTAATCAAAGACACTGCCATTTTCTTCAGTCTCCCAGGCTTGTGATCTCATTGGAAATTTTGATGCCTAATTCTCATTTACTCCATAAATCTAGTCATCTTCCAAATCTTGATGTTTCCATCTCTACAGCATCTATGGTATCCATCCTCTTTTTTTTTCTAGTCACAGTTACCGCCTTAGCTCATTCCCTCATTGCCTTACACCTAGTCTATGGCTTTCTCTGCCTCAGTTCTCTCCCCAATCTAATCCATCTTCCCCATTGTTGCCAAAATTATTTTCCTAAAGCATAGATCTGACCATGTCATTCCCCTACTCAGTAAATTCCAGTGGCTCCCTATTTCCTTTATGATAAAATATAAACTTTTCTGTTTAGATTTAAAGTCCTTCACAACCTGGCCCCATCCTATCCTTTGAGTATTACTGTAGCTTGGTCTCCCTTTGAACTGTCTTTCTTTTCAATAACATTCCATTTCCTATCTCTGTGTCTTTGCTATGACTGACCTCCAGACCTGAAAGAGACTTCTCATCTCTGTGTCATAAATTCCTTCTCTTCCTCCAAGATGCAACTCAACCTCCATCTTCTGCATGAAAACTTTCCTGATTGCCACCCCCCCAAGCATGAATGTTCTCCCACCATTACCATGAATCTAACTACTTTGCTTGCACTTGTATTTATTCTCTTTACATTTGTTCATCTATATTTTTATATGCACTTATCTCCCTTTAAAATATAAGCTTCTTAAGAGGAAGGATTGTTTCATTCTTTGTCTTTATATTCTTATACCTAGCACAATATCTGGCGTATAGTAGATACTTAATAAATGCTTGTTGATTGATCCTGTGGAAATTTCACAGGCTGTGTGTAATTAAGATCCAGTGAAAACAGTTTCATGGGTCATGAGCACTGAGAATTCAGAGAATAAGGTCATTTATGATCTAATCTAAAGTCACTTTATTCAGGAAATGGATTTTGAGATAGCCTTCAAAAGATGGGTAAGATTTGTTTGTAAGAGAGGTGAGTCTTTCAGTTGAAGGGAAAAATATGAACAAAGGCACAGAGTCAAGAAAGGCCAAATATATCTCTTGGGAAATGTAGGATTTCTCTTCAATTTTCACATTCTGCTTCAGGGTACTCAGTTGACAAGGGAACCACCTCCATATTCTTTCTGCTGAGCCCTCATGTTACAGCTGACTAAAATCAGGTTATAATCCAGGATCGGGTGGGCTGACCTAGGTTGAAAATAAAAGATCCAACTATGGAGTGAGACAAATGCAGTTTGCTTGAAGTAAAGCTGGAAATTGGGATCAGGTTGTCAAGCCAAGGTCACCAACCTTGAAGCCAAGGAAACAGCATGCTTTGGGCCATTAAGTAGCTGGATGCACCTGAGCTTCATTCATTTGATAAGTCCCAACCATCTGGCTCCCTAAAAGTTCTCAACCAATGATCCATTGTCTTTGCTAGGTGAATCATTAATTACAACCTACCAGATCTCATTCAAGTACAAGGCCACCCTTGATCATCTTAAAAACCAAAAGCAGTTGGGGTCATTAAAACAAAGTGACTCCTTTAAAATATAGCTGTGACCATAAGCTCACTTTCAAATTTATTTTCCTCCCAGGAATCTCTAGCTGTTCATCTGACCAACTATCCCATGAATATATATATATAATGAGTTTTGGTCAGTTCCAGGCTTCTGCTCTTATTCCTTAACTCGACATTGGCTTCCCCAGGATCTTTTCCTCATTCTTTTTTGAGCCACAACTTTCTGGTTATCTCCCCATCTTGTCCACTCTCTTGGTTATCATTCTCACCTTCCTCTAAAATTAGAAACTGGGTATATTGCCTCTTTGTGTGTGGTTTCCCCCATTATAACGTAAGCTCTTTGAGGGCAGAGAGTCCAGAGTTGTGCTGAAGTTGGCTCATGCTGGCTATCAATGACCAAATGTTAAAATTTTAGTGTGAGTATTTATACGCCTCAGAAATCTGCAAATGCTACAAATCATGGGCTTGATTTATTATTTTTATTGATTGTACAAAATAGTGGTGTGAAAGTCAAATAGAAATGGGACCACTACACCACACATTAGGATTCCTCCTGGTCACATTGACGTAGAAAACCATATATGAACATTATCTATGCCCTACTGTATTTTCATTTATTTTGCTAAATAGTTCCCAAATGTATTTTAATGTGGTTCAGATGCTCTATAATTTTGCAGGCAGCAATGTAGCCCACAGGCAGAATGTTTGATACCTTTATTCTAGACTTAAGAAAATGGTAGAGAAAAAGTTAACAATGAAGATTAAATTTAAAAGTGAATCATTTCCCTCCTTCCATGCTGCCCCCCCCTCCCCGCCCACCCACATAGAGTAGGGTGTTAAACATTTGCCAGTATACTCCTGGCAGGAAATAGCTTGCTTCCTGATATTCATGTACCCAATACTTATAACAGTGCCCAACACATAGAAATATTTTGATATTATACAATACTATATGTGTGTGTATGCAATCAGTTTCTGTGTTTCTAAACTTTTTCTGGGTCATCTGCTGCTTAATAAATGTTTTATCTCTCTATCTACTTTACTTCCCAACTTTCCCCAAACAGCCTGAAGAGTAGAGTAGAAAAGGTGCTAGACAGGTTCAAATCCTATAATTGTGTGGCCTTAGATAAGTCACTTAAACCCTCTGAGTCTTGGCATTGCCAGGAGTCATTAGCCACTTTTGTGGGTTTTCACCTTTTGCCCCTCTCTCCCACGTGTGACTGATTTAGGTCAAAAGTGCCCTTCAATCCCTCATCTCTCTGTTAACCCCTTCAATACTAGGTTCCCTTTAGTCTGGGCCAAAACCCACAACATGGCATGGATACTGATGGATTGTTCTTCTCCCCTCCACTGATTTCAGCCCTACCTGTCAAACCTGGTAAGGTATTCGTAGAACTAATCTACCTGCCTAGGGGCCTTCTGAAACTGTGGGAACTCCAAACAACAGTGTGTTTCTCCAGGTGCTACCCCTGATCAAACATACAGTTCTATCTGATTTGGAAGCCCCTAAAGCAGTCTCAGACTACAAGGGATATCCTATAAGACAGAGAGATCAACTGTCCAATGTGTATGCCTACCAACTTTTGTTTTCCTGGAAGAAATATGTTTTTTCAAAGGGAATCATATAGAAACCCAGGACCCAGTAGGGTGACTGTCTAGTAAAAATTCAGTCATCTTTATTGTACCCCTATAGGAATATTTTTTTTAGTGTTATGCTATAACTATTGTTGGGGTTTATATAAAGCAGAACACTGTAATGAAGCTTTAATTCCACCATCTTTGAATGTGTTGGAGAATGAGAGAACAAATGATAAGTGTTGTATACCCTAGAAATTAAATTGACCCCAGTAGTGTTAAAGGTTTCTGTGGGCTGGTAAGCTTTCAGTAACTGTTTGCAAGTCGGAGTTAATGTCTAAAATACATCAGCTCAGAGGGTCGAGATTGGAGCCAAGAAGCGTGGAGTTCAAATATTGACTCTGAAATGTACCAGTTGTGATCCTCTTCGAGTCATTTAAACTCTCTCACTTTCAGTTTCTGCAACTCTGAAATGGAAATGATAATAGCCCCTAACTTGTTGTAAGGAGTGGAGAGGATATGGATAAAAACCTGCTGTAGGTTTGGTGATAACATCACCTCAGAAACAGTAACCAAAGAAGGGCAGCTAGGTGGCTGCCTCAGTGAATAGAGCATGGCCCTCAAGTCAGCAGGACATGAATTCAAATCCAGCCTCTGACACTTGACAACGGACTAGCTTTGTGACCTTGGGCAAGTCACATAACCATTACCTTGCCTTCCCCCTCCAAAAAAAAAAAAAGAAAGATTAACCACAGAGATTAGAAAATAGAAGCTACAGGATTTTGTGACATAAAGATTCAGTCTGTATTCTATTCTGATATCATCTCCAAGGAAAACTTCTACTAGTAGAACCTCCAGTACCACCTTTTCTGATATTCTGATGAGATTAAGTAGAGATCTTCTGTCCCACAACTTGGTCTGATGAAATTAACTACAGGGAAACACCCTCATAGGAACAGACTGAGATGTTGGGCTACACAAAGATAAATAACTTACAAACCCAAAGTTAGGACATTTCCCCCCAAATCAACTGATATCCTGTCCTTGTTTTTCAGTCTCACAAATGAGGGAAATGACTGAATAGCCTCACCTGATGGACTGCCTTTGCCACCTGTCCTACAGTTGGATGAAACCCTCCCACATTGGGGGGCAGTGGAGGGGAGGTTTTAGGGGTCCTGTATCCCTATGATGTGGAAAAGCATGTAAATTTTGGGCCCTCCCTTCCTACCAGAGAAGAAATCTGAATTGTTATGGTATTAGAAGATAAAATATGCTGATATTATGCAATACTATACACATATCTTATGCATTTCTGAGTTTCTAAACTTTTTCTCTGTCATCTGCTGGCCTTTGTATGTCATTTGCAGCTTCCACAAAACTCCCCCTAAAACTTTTCCTTTTAATTTATTTTTTTAATGTTTTTAAAATATTTTTATTTTTAAATTTTTCCCACTTAATTTCTTATGCCAACCTATGATATATCAAAACCACAATGGGAAAAGTTACAATGTGGAATGGATTGACTGTATATGTGTATTTCCCTTTGTTCTGTGGAGTAGCTGGCCACCTGGCAACTGCCCATCAGCTGATTCTAATTAAACATTTTATCTTCTAGCCTTGCCTCTTGGTTTATTGACCTCTAATCAAAAGCACCAAGGAGCCAGGAGTAACTCTCCAGGAGGCTCTTAGGACTTCTGGATTTGAGAAATTCCCTAATAGGATAAAACGTATGTAGAGTGCTTTGTAAACCTTAAAGTGCTGTACAAATTTTAGCTAGTATTATATGCCAACCATGTTAAAACTAAGTACTTGGAGCTAAGTAATTGAGGGAGGGAGTCAAACCCTCTGAGGTATAATTATAACAGTAACAGTCACAATATTAGCTCAAAAAGAAACGACTGCTCTAAGCAATAACGAAGTGAATCACCAAATGGTATTTGCTTGCAGTAAGACTCAGAGAAAGAAGAGACAAAAACAGCGGTGGCTGGAGACTGTGCTAAGGGGTATCAAAACAGATATTTGCCAACTTGACCTTTACAGTTGGGAGGCTGATTCCTTTCATGGGACATGTATACAGGACATGACAGTGAACCTTCCAAGATGTGACAAATCTGATGAACACTATCCACTTTTGGTGACATACAGGGGAGCAAATGATACTGCCAGCAGTAACCTAGAACACATTGCAAGTGATTTTGAAATCCCAGGCAAGAAACAGAATGCCTTAGTGGCAAAGCTGATGATTTCATCATGTCTGATAATTAACAGTCAAGAATTGGGCTTTAAAAGACAGAAATAGATTTGGGAAGTGAACAACTGGTTAAGTAGATGTCAGAGAATGGAATTGAGATTTCTAAACCACCTTAAAATACAAGAATTACACACATTTCACCAGGAATGAAGTATATATCATGAGGGCTAATAAGATAGACAGTTTCCTGAAGTTCTACAAGTATAATCACACTATCTTTAATCTGGAAAGGAATTTGGGAAGGGAATTAAAGAGAAAGAAGAAAATTACCACTGCTACCAAGGTAGACACCGTAGAAAGTAGGCACAATACCGGGGAGGGGGAGAGTAGCTAGGAGTCCACCAATAATTACTCCACCACAGGAGACTAAATCCAGATAAAGATCTAATAATAAATCACATGGGCCAAGACATTCATACAAGCACATATAAGTAACAAGCAAAGTATACTAGAGATACTGTGGCAGATAAGTACATTTGACCTCATAGGGTATCATTGAGATTTAGAGGAATGAAATTTATGACTAGAGTAAAATTCTGGAAAAAAAAATGCATTATGCTAAAGGAACAGACTAGACACCAAAAATCATAGATTGTATATTAAGATATAATCATGAGAAGGGGAATAGTATAGTGAAAGCATGAAGTAATATTGTCGCGGAAGTATGTTACAGACCACTAAGGCAGAAAGAAGGAATAGATGAGGAGCTCAGGAAATAGATCACAAGCCTTGCACATAGGCATGCTATAGTAATAATGGGGTATTTTCGTAATCCAGACGTCTGTTGGAGTTCTCCATTTATCAAAAGCAGCGTTGTTAATAAATTCTTTGCTGACCTTAATAATGATTTCATTCATGCAATGTAAAAGAAGAAATGAGGGAAAATCCTATTCTGAATCTGATTCTGGCCAGTGAGGAGGAATTGGTTGTCAGTGTAGAAATGTTAGGAAACTTGAAGAAAGTGATTGTTCCGCTCTGTTCTAGAGAAAGAGCAGAAAACTAAGCATAGGCTGACATTTCCCTAGATTTTAAGAGAATATATTTCAAAGGTCCGGAAAAGACAGAAATGGAATCTCAGGGAATAAAATTTTCTAATTTTCCAGTTTCCAGGAGGAATGAAGACCATTCCCCCCACCCCCCCACCAGCAAATTCTCAGTTCTGTAGAGCAGGAAGAGATCGTTTTCATGGAGGGAGAGTGATTCCAATAACCTTTTCTCAATGCTTCTTCTCCTTGACCTCTCTGCAGCTTTTGAAGCTGTTAATCACTCTCCTCCTTCATACTCTCTTTTCTCTAGGTTTTTGGTACACTACTCTCTCCTGGTTTTCCTCCTCCCTATCTGACCAGTCCTTCTTTGTTTCCTTTGCTGGATTCGCCTCCAAATCACGTGCTTTTTCAGTATTCCTCAGACTTCTGTCCTGGATTCTCTTTTACCTCTATATTACTTTACATGGTGATCTCATTATCCTCCATGGATTTAATTACCATCTCTATACTCATGATTTTCAAATCAATCCATCCTGTTCCAATCTCTTTACTGACCTTCCATCTCATATCTCCAATTGCCTTTCAGTCATCTCAAATTGGATGTCCAGTAAACACTTCAAACTCAATATGTCTAAGACAGAACTTATTATCTTCCCCCCCAAACCCTCCCATCTCCTACCTGCTCTATTGCTATAGAGAGCAATACCAAACTGTGAAGCCCTGAGGGCTCACAAC
This sequence comes from Bettongia penicillata ogilbyi, assembly GCA_023548195.1. Lineage (NCBI taxonomy): Eukaryota > Metazoa > Chordata > Mammalia > Diprotodontia > Potoroidae > Bettongia > Bettongia penicillata. The sequence goes on from JAJHZJ010000566.1 coordinate 1,478,817, forward strand.
CTAGGAAAAATTCTAAACTTCACTATCTCCCCCACCCCAAAATGTACAATTTGTTTCCAAGGTCTGTTGATTTCACCTTTGCAACATCACTTAAATATGCCTCCTTCTGTCCTCTGACACTGCCATCACTCTAGTGCAGCCTCTCATCACCCCACATCAGGATTATTCCATTGACAGATCTACTTGTCTCAAATCTGCCTCCAGTTCACTAAAGTGATTTTCCTAAAATGCAAGTTCAGTCATGTCAACATCTGCCCCCCACTCAGTAAACTTCAATGAGCTCCTTTTGCTCCAAGGATCAAATACAAAAAACGGTTTGTTGGTATTCAAAGTCCTCCAAAGTCTCCTCCTACCTTTCCTATTTTCTTACACCTTACTCCCCGACACTTATTTTCAATTCAGTGACACCAGCGTTCTAACTGATCCACAAACAAGGTACTCCATCGCTGTACTCTTCTGGCTGCCCCTGATAAGTGGTATGCGCTCCCTCTTCTGCTCTGACTACTGACATTCCTGTTTTCCTTTAAGTCCCAACTAAAATCCCATCTTCTACAAGAAGCCTTCCCTAATCCCAGTTCCAGTGACTTCCCTCTTAAGCATTTTCCATTTATCTATTATATAGCTTGCTTTGTATATATTTGTTTGCATATTTTTTCTCTCATTATGCCATAGCTCCTTGAGGACAGAGATGGTCTTTTGCCTCTTTTTGTATCCCTAGCACTTACCATAGAATCTGACACATAATAAGCATTGAATAAATATTGATTGATAATGATTGAGATTTCTAAAAGTAAAATGCGCTACCAGTCACTTCACCAAAGGTCTTTAAGCGAACATTGACTAAATACTGGTAGATGATATTATTCAGAGAAGACTTCTAAGGTCTCTTCCAATCTTATACTCCTGTGAGAGCCAGTTTTGTAATACTAATACCTTTGTAATACTAATAGAAAAACACTGACATTTTACTTGGAGGTTTTCCTCCAAATGAAATTATTTCCATTTCCATTATCTCATATTCTCCTCCAGAACACTGAAATTGTTGGTAATACAGAAGGAGAGGGTATGAGAATAAGACTAGGGAGAGCAAGGTTGAAAATTACACAATTGGGTGACTGAGCAAATCTGTTGATCTCTGGCCTCAGTTTCCTCATCTATACAATGTGGTGATTGGTCTAGATAAGCTTCCTTCTCTGAATCTATGATCCTATGTCTGAATATGAGAAATGTACTTGAGAAGCTCTACCCTACCTAATTTAGGTTATGAGATTTCCTCCTCTTAGAAACTATTCTGAAAAAGTGTCATGTTGGTCTTCCCATCATCTACAACGGAAGTAAATGCAGAAACTGAAATTACCTTCAGGTTGGTCTTTTAGCTTCTGCTTATAATGGGCACTGCAGTATGACACCATGACCAAACATCCTATGCAAAGATGATCCTTATTGCCTTTGGACATATTATAGAACTAATCTTCCAACTCCTTTGTTTTCTTCTTCAAGGAGAACCTATGATCTCTTGTTCCATAGAACCACAACTTCTTTATGTTATCTGGTTTCATTTCTCATAGGAATATCAAGTTTGATATGGTTCATTTCTTTCAATAGCATATCAACTTAGGGATCATAGAACATTGTTAATACTATTTACAATTGTAGCAGCTTCAACTTGATCTTCAATTAATCTATGAATTTCAAAAGCAAGAGAAAGAATAATGGACAAATAAAATAGAAGGATATTCACCTTGGTTGCCACTATTTCTAATAAAAGTTTAAACAACATCAATCAGTTGCCACAACAAGAATTCCCCTAAAATGCCTTAGTCAACAAACACATGATGTTTAGTAGCGTATGGTACTTTACTTTATGGTAAGGTAGAAATATATGGAAGCCACATGCAACACCAATTTGAAATACAAACTCTTTTTTGAAATTCCATGAAGGAGGATAGCAAAAGATTACAAATAGCATTGCCTCATAAAGGAACAAAAACCTTCTCATAAGAACCAACAGCCATATCATCCCAAGAGTATTCATAAATTAAATTATCAGGAAGACAACAGATAGAAAGAAAATAGAACAGATGTCAGGGCTTTGATAACAATACATTTTTAATACAAATGACAATACAACCACCACATTTGAAAACTAACACCTCAGTAACCACCCATGCGGTTTGACAAAGCAGAAATAACACTGAAGAAAAAATTTGAAAGAGCTGTTAGTCCATATCAAGTATATACAGAGAAAATTCATTCTTGGAATGACAGAATATTGAAAATGCTATGGGAGGAATTTTTTTGACAATATACCTGAAGAGAAATTACTGAAAGAATGGGGAGGGGGTGAGAATTGTGCATGCTGCAATTGCCACTCAATAAAAGGAAATCAAGAGTGCGTCAATAACTATCAAATCATATGCCCATTTTCTCATCTTCATATGATGCTTGTGAGAATGATCTACACTAAGATGTCAAACTTTAGACCTGGGGCCAGAGTGGCTAGTGGCCTGCAAAGTCCCTGAATGTGGTAGGAACCAGATTAAAATGTAATTGGGAAATTTCTTAAAAATAAATTAAAGTACAATACAACATAGATAATATTTAATTTCTGTTTTTCTAAGTTTGTATAATACTCAGTGATTCATTACTATTTGAGTTGTATAATACTCATAGTGATTCATTACTATTTGAGTTGAACTTCTATACACATGTAGAGAATATCCTCAATTCAAATATGAAAAAACAATGGACTTATTATGGGGGAAATGCCCAAAGTTTACAATTCAGGTTACAAATCAGAAGAAAAACATTCATCCAGAATTACAAGCCATAGTACAGAGAATCTTCAGTTGACCCATAGGGGATAGAAGTTCTAAAGGGCTAATGAGGTTTTTGTTTTTGGTTATTTTTACAACAACCCATTTTCTACCAGTTCTTACAGCATAAGAAAAGCAAATAATCAATCTGACCTCCCAAATGGTCTGCTATTGGCCTTGGGGTCAGTTTGTTGCATTCCAGAGGAGTGAAAATCTGTTAATCTGTTATCTGCCTCAGGATAAGACAGAGCAGTTTTTACATCTTAACTAGGTTTGCACAAGAACTAGGATAGAGGGAAACATCAACTTAGGGAGTGTTTGTGACTGCTAGCTTGTCCTGAAATGGAGTTACTCATACCAAGAAAGCCACTGTCACCACACTCTCCTTCAATAAAGCACTTCCTCTGGTATCTTATATACAAGAATTCTTGACTTCCTTGAAAATCCCTTTTAAAAAAATGCAACTGCAGAAATAATCCTATTCAATAAGTCTCTGGTTATTAACTTCAATAAAAGTATTAAACTATGAGATGTAGTCTCACCAAAGCTCACCAGTGTCATGGAGAGTGTCCTACTCAGAACCTAAATAGAAGAAGAATTCTATATAGATGAAGAAGTATTCCAATGGTCCCATTTTCAATGGCATTGTCCTGATGCTAATGCACCAAGTCCCATAAAATCACAGTGCCTTCTTAATAAAATCTATGTTTACACAAAAGACATTATTGTAACAATGCACAGGAAAAATAAAAACAATGCTACGGTGGATCCGTGATCTCTAGATGCTGGTATTCCCTTTAATAAGACAAATTATAACTCATCCATGCCTACACATCCTACCTGACCCTTGTTCATGCCTTCCCATCAGATTAATATAGTACAGCTCTTCCTTGAATTATTCAGATAGCATGAAGATAAAAAATGGAACATGTAAGCTGTCCGTTTTAATCATATAGTTTTCTGACATCATTTGAACTACTTCATTGTTCCTTGTTTATAATATGTCCTAGTAGGTTCATACCAAACTCTCACTTTCCCAATGCCCTTTTGGTGAGCCTCAAGTGAAGGTCTTCAGAGGCTATGATGTTCAATAACTCACAGTCATACACCACCAGAATGATAATGGTGTTCAAAGGATAGCTTTTCTTTCAGGAAAAAATTGATATCATTAAAATGACTACCTAATTTTCTAGTCAGTTCAGTCTGTATTCTACCTCTTCATTACTGGATATCATTTATTGTCCATTTGCAATATCTGTGAAATATACTGATGGGGGGTGGGGCAGAGCCAAGATGGCAGAATAGAAAGTCACACATACACTAGCTCTTCCCCCACAGTCCATGAAATACCTGTAAAAAATGACTCTCCACAAATTCTGGAGCAGTAGAAGCCACAGAATGACAGCGGCAAAGAGATTTCCAGCCCAGGGTGGCCTAGATGGCCAACAAGAAAGGTCAGTCTCCACTGGGTGGAGCATAGCCCAAGAGGCACTTGGAGAAGTCCTCAGGGGCGGGGTTCCAGCAGCAGTAGTGGAGGTTCCCAGATCCCTTACCCCACAGACACCAAATAGAGCTTCAGAGGTTAATGAGAGGGCTTTTTCTAAGGGTGAGAGGGGAGCAGGGTCTCCCCTTTGCCCCAGCCCTAGGTGGCAGTGGCAGTGGCAGTGGCAGCAGCAATGGCAGTGTTCCTTTGTGGGGCTCTCACCTAAAGTCCCTGGGGGAACTGAGCAGTCTAAATCTCAGCCACTAGCCCTGCCAGGGAGTAAGCTCGTCTCCCTTGATTGTGCCACCTTGGAGGAACTGAGAACTTACAAGTCCCCAGAGTATACCCTCCTCTTGACGGACTCAAAAGTCAAGTAACTGACAGGTAAATTGTCCAAAAAAAGGAAGAAGAAAATAAGACTATAGAAGGTTACTATCTTGGTGAACAGGTACTTCCTTCCATCCTTGTGGATGAGAAAGAATAATACTTACCATCAGAGGCCTCCAAAATAAACATGCAATGGCCTCAGGCCATGGAAAAGCTCAAAAAAGATTTTGAAAATCAAGTAAGAGAAGTGGAGGAAAAATTAGGAAGAGGAATGAGAGTGATGCAAGAAAATCACGAAAAGTGAGTCAACAGCTTGTTAAAGGAAATGCTGAAGAAAATAACACCTTTAAAAATAGACTAACTCAATTGGCAAAAGAGGTCCAAAAAACCAGTGAGGAGAATGTGTTAAAAAGCAGAATTAGCCAAATGGAAAAGGAGGTTCAAAAGCTCACTAAAGAAAATAATTCTTTAAAAATGAGAATGTAGCAGATTGAAGCTAATGACTTTATGAGAAACCAATAAATTATAAAACAAAACCAAAAGAATGAAAAAACAGAAGACAATGTGAAATATCTCATTAGAAAAACAACTGACCTGGAAAATAGATCCAGGAGAGATAATTTAAAGATTATGGGACTGCCTGAAAGCCATGATCAAAAAAAGAGCCTAGACATCATCTTTCATGAATTATCAAGGAAAACTACCCTGATATTCTAGAACCAGAGGGCAAAATAAATATTGAAAGAATTCACCAATCACCTCTTGAAAGATATCCAAAAAGAGAAACTCCTAGGAATACTGTAGCCAAATTTCAGAGTTTCCAAGTTAAGGAGAAAATATTGCAAGCAGTTAGAAAGAAATAATTCTAGTATTGTGGAAATACAATCAGGATAACACAGAATCTGGCAGCTTCTACATTAAGGAACCGAAGGGCTTGGAATAGGATATTCCAGAAGTAAAAGGAACTGGGATTAAAACCAAGAATCACCTACCCAGAAAAACTGAGTATAATACTTCAGAGGAAAAGAAAGGTCATTCAATGATATGGAGGACTTTCAAGCATGAAAAGACCAGAACTGAATAGAAAATTTGATTTTTGAACACAAGAATCAAGAGAATCATGAAAAGGTAAACAGGAAAGAGAACTCATAAAGGACTTTCTAAAGTTGAACTGTTGACATTCCTACATGGAAAGATAATATTTGTAACCCTTGAGACTTTTCTCAGTATTTGGGTAGTTGGAGGAATTATACACACACACACACACACACACACACACACACACACACACGCAGAGAGAGAGAGAGAGAGAGAGAGAGAGAGAGAGAGAGAGAGTACACAGGATAATGGAATAGGAAAGGATAATATCTAAAAAAATAAAATTAAGGGGTGAGAGAGGAATATATTGGGAGGAGAAAGGGAGAAATGGAATGAGGCAAATTATCTCTCATAAAAGAGGCAAGAAAAAGCTTTTTCAATGGAGGGGGTGTGAGGGATAAAGTGGAGCTTACTCTCACCACATTTGGCTCAAGAAAGGAATAATATGCACACTCAATTTGGTATGAAAACCTATCTTACACTACAGGAAAGTAGAAAGAAGGGGATAAGAAGAGTTGGGGGGAATGATGGAAGGGAGGACAAATGGGAGGAGGGTAAACACTCTTAGGGAGGGACAAGGTCAAAAGAGAGAATAGAAGAAATAGGGACAGAATAGGATGGAGGGAAATATAGTTAGTCTTACACAACATGACTATTATGGAAGTCATTTGCAAAACTACACATATATAACCTATATTGAATTGCTGGCCTTCTCAGTGCAGATAGGTGGGGAGGGAAGAAGGAAGAGAAGTTGGAACTCAAAATTTTAGGAACAAATGTTAGGAATTGTCTTTGCATACAACTGGGAAATAAGAAATATAGGTAATGGGGTATAGAGATTTATCATGCCCTACAAGACAAGAGAGAAGGTTAGGATAAGGGAAGGGAGGGGTGTTAGAAGGGAGGGTAGATTGGGGGAAGGGGTAATCAGAGTGCTCGTCATTTTGGGGTGGGTGGAAGGGAGAGATGGGGAGAAAACTTGGAACTCAATATTTTGTGGAAATGAATGTTGAAAGCTAAAAATAAATAAATAAACATTAAAAATAAATAAATTTGACCTACAAATCGATGAAATAATAAAACAAGTCCATTTTGTAGCATTTGTATATTTCTGGATATAAATGCTTACATTGAAAATTAATAATTGGCCCTCTTAGCCAGCTCCAGTATACTCCTGTACAACTTCTTTGGAGCACAGGTGGTTAGGTTCTTGGAGATACCCCTTTTTCACCAAGGGTTTACTCTCCCTAAAACCTGGTTACATCAATTAAATACCTTTTATTTTATTTTCTTTAAGTTTACCAATTTCAAAGGAAAATGGAAGTAAGTTTTAGAAAATGATTCCCAACCTCAGCATTCTCCATGTTCATAATTTTGTTTTTATTAATAAATAAATAGAAAAAAAATTTAAAGAAAAGGAAACATACTGATGAATGAAATCCTTGACTAGATCCTATTGTGTTCTTTTGGTTTTTTGGTTGTTATTGCTCAGTCATTTTCTGTCCTGTCCAACTTTTCATGACCCTATCTGGGGTTTTCTTGGCAAAGATACTGGAGTGGTTTGCCATTTCCTTTTCCAGATCATTTTACAGATGAGGAAACTGAGGCAAACAGGGGTAAGTGACTTTCCCAGGATCACACAACTAGCACATGTCTGAGGCCAAATTTGAATTTAGGAAGATGACAAGGTCCTAAATATGATCATCTTTCAAGGAATCATATCATTTTGAAAAGACACCTTGTTTAGAAAAAGTTGTCAAGGGGGTGTTTCACTCTACCAAATCTTGTATTCTCTGAATCTTTCAGTCAGTTTATGGTAGTTAAGATGTGGTCTACTGTGGAATATCACTTGTCAAAATCTTTTATATTCCTTTCCAATGTCCTCATTTAAAAAAAATGTCCTGACAGTGTACGAAGATAATTGTAATATTTATTTTTATCAGTAGGAAAGATTGGTTTATTGAAAGTAGACCTATGGGTCAATAGTTATTGATGTCACATTGACATCAATGTGTATCAAGATTTGAGGTTGTTTTTTCCATACCTTTAGTATGTTCCATTCCTTCAGATCCCTTCATAACTAATCTCTCAAAGCCTTCAAGAATTTACCACCCCTGCCCCCAATGTAAATCTTATGTATCTACCTGTTCTAATGTAGTTACTTTTCTTATTTTTGCTTTCTTCAATGTTAATTCAGTTTCCTCTATAAATACGTTGAGAACTGTGATAGAGTTTGACTATATTGGTTTCACTGTCCTTTGGGGTAAAAGTTTGCTCTAATAATATTTGCAAATCTTTTCCATCTTTTTTCCCCATTTATCCTTCTAGATTCATCTTTAAATGCCCTGAGATTGATTTTGCACTCTCACCAAATTTTCTGTAAGCTGTTCTGCTTTCTCCTCTTCACTGATTCTTATTATTTTCTGAAGTGATACAGTTCATAACCTTCCACTGTCCGTAATCTAGTACTGTTCATGGTCTTCTGGGTAAAATTTCACAGATGAGTTTATATTCTAAGTCCATGTTCCTTTCAGCTTACACATTTCTCTATCAAGTAGGTCAATTGCTTGCTGAGTTAGTCAGTATTTAGATGCTACAGGTCTCCTAGTTTGGACAATTGATTTATACTGGTTAAACATTTATGAAATTGCTATAATTTGTCAATGTCTTTTTCTCTATTCATTTCTCATTTCTTTGGCATCAATAACTTGTTTAAACAGATCAGGTTGGAAGTATTTTAATTGCATGCCATATCTTTTTCTCATTTTTATTCTAGTTTTGTATTAATTTTGATCTTTAATGAGTTACAGGTCTGGCTATACAAGGACAGCTAACTCAAGAATGATGCCCAGATCAGTAATGAGTCATTTTCTGTCTGTTAAAATAAAATCAAATTCATCTTTTGAGATATTATTTGAACTCTGTTTCTTTTCTTGAAGAAAGTATTTATAATGGATAGGTTTTAGACTTCTTGATGGTTTGTGAGTCTTGGGCCTTCCCTATGAAGTACTCTTGGATTATATCCTTCAACTTTTTTTGCCATCCTTGCCTTGTCACTGAAGTCACTGAAGGTATCAAATAATTTGTTTAGTTCAAAGGTTTTTGTTCTGATTTTCTTAGAGCTCCTCTCCCTCTTTACCTTGTTTTATAGATGCTGGTGAATAAGCTGCAATAATTATCATGCTGCTCTTTTTGCAAATTCTTATTATAAGTACTATAAGATGGCCAAATATCCAATGAATTGATTTCTGTGAACTTCAGATGCACAAAAAGCCAACATTGCGAACTTTTTAAAAATTTTATTCCTCTAAGGACAGCTTCCAAAGCATCCTGCCATTTAACTGCAAATTCTTTTCTACACTATTTTTATTTATAACAATAATGCAAATATTTATAACTATTCAGCTCTTTCCTTAACTATTAGACACAGATTTCATAGAGTGAACCAATAGCTAAGTCAGTACTTACGTATGTTCAATCCATGTTATTTATAGAACATTCTGCCTCTTATTCTGCCATCATTATTGCATAAGCCAAAGGGTGTGGTGTGTGAGGTGGAATGGGAAGACACACAAGACTAAGGGACTTTATGTATTTTTGTTTGTTTTCATGAGTTACTCTGATCAAAGGATTTCTCAACTAAGAGCCTACCCTCTTGTTGATGGATTCATGAGTCTTCCCACACTTAGCTAGGCTATTTCCTACAGTCTCTGCAAAGAGCAGTCAGGACTGTACTTAAAGCCTTTCCAGCATCAAAGAACCAGCACTCCACTGTTACGTCCTCAAAAAGTTGGAATCATTTTCATGCCACAATGAAGCATGAGGAATCAGAGTATGGCTTTGTGGAGGCCCCAAAAGAGATCTATTTATGTTTACTTAGAGGGGGAAAAAGATGAATGAAAGTTGCCAGTATTCCAGACGATTGACATACAGATGTATGAACCCAGTTCAACAGCACCTATATATGGCACAGGTACTAAAGATAGATGATAATTTGGGATCAGACTTCAAGCAAGCAAACAAGAAACCATATATTTAGTGCCTATCACATGCTAGGAACTATTCTAGGTGCTGAGGATACAAAGACAAAAGCAAAATAGCCTCTACCCTCAAGAAGCTTATGTTCTAATGGGAAAGTCAATGTGTACATATGAAGGTGTGTACAAAATACATATAAATGCAAATATAAAACACCTATGCCATAGACAAAAAGGTAACCTTAGAGAGAAAGGCACTATGAGCAGAACAGTTAGGAGGAAGAAGGCAGAGCAATTTGCATTTGGGATAGTGTGCAAAGATTTTAACATTCCAAAGGTATTGCCTAGTTGGAGGTGTGTGGTTATTTTTTTTTAACATCAATGTCCTCCTAGTTATGTGTGGCTATAGAATTTGGAATACCAGTCTCACAGTATCACAATAACAACAATTAATCAATATTTATTAAGCACCTACTATGTATCAGGCACTGTGCTAAGCACCAAGAATACAAAAAGAGGCAAAAGACAATTCCTCCTCTCAAAAGCTTACTATCTAATTGAGGAGACAACATGCTAACAAATATATAGAAAGTAAACTCTATATAGGATAAGTAAGAGATAATTAACAAAGGGAAAGAACTGGAATTAAGAGGAGTTGGGAAGTCTTTCTATAGAAGGTAAGATTTTAGTTGGGATTTAAAGGAAGTCAGGGAGGTTAATAATCAGGGTAGAGGAAGGAGAATATTCCACGCATGGAGACAGCCAGAGAAAATACCTGAAGAGAGATGGAGGGTCATGTTTGTGGAAAAACAAAGAGACCAGTGACACTGGATGGAAGAGTATGTGTTAGGGATAAGGTGTAAGAAAATAGAAAGTAGGAAGGGCTAGATTTTAAAGGACTTTGAATGCCAAACAAAATATTTTGTATTTGACCCTACAGGCAATAGGAAACCATGGTACAGTGGACAGAAGCTGGACCTGGAGTCAGGAAGACCTAAATTCAAAAATATGCCCTCAGACACTTACCATGACTCTGGGCAAATCACTTACCACTGTTTGCCCCAGTTTTGTCATCTATAAAATGAGCTGGAGAAGGAAATGGCAAACCACTCCAGTATCTTTGCCAAGAAAACCTGAAGTAGAAAAAAAGAAAGAAAGAAATCTAACCACATGTTAACTGGGAAACTTCTGACCATAAAAATTTACCTTCCCTTGGTGAGAAGGACAGGGACAGGGACAGGGAGAGGAGAGAGAGAGGGAGAGCTGAGTTACCCAATTGGCTGGGTCCCCATTCAGGCAGCTTGGTCTGCTCACAGGTTGTATTTATCCTTTACTCTTGAAGAGGACCACGACATAAGGGAAATGATGATATGGATTGCAATTGACTTTGATCTGAGGGAGGGAAGGCTGTGCAAGGTCACCAGTCTCATTTTCTCATCCAGAGTCAGCTGGGTCCAGTACCCAGATATTCATCAGGACAACTGGAGATGGCCCAGGATGCAATGGGAGACCCTGGTTCTTTTAGGCTAAGATCTTTTCAGGTACTCACTTAGATTGAGTTAACTTCCATTCAGTGAATCCTCTATAGTAATAGGAAAGGTAGGAGACTTAGGAGGAAAACGGTAGGGGAGGGGGTTCAGGGGAAAAGATAATGAGTTCCATTTTAGAACTATTGAATTTAAGATGTCTACTGGATATCAGTTGGAGATATCTGAAAAGCAGTTGGAGATGCAAGGTTGGGAGTCAGCAGAGTTTGGGGCAGGAAAGGTATATTTGAGAATCATGAGCTTAGAGATGGTAATTAAATCCATGGAAGCTGATGAAATCAGCAAGTGAAGTAAGGGAGAAGAAAAGAGGATCCAGGACAGAGCCCTGAGGGATACATCAGTTATGGAATGTGATCTAGAAGACGATACTTTAAGGAGACAGAGAAGGAATGGTCAGTTAGGTAGGAGGAAAACCAGGGGAGAGAGGTGTCCTGAAAACTTGTGGTTGTGGAATGAAGGGTCAAGAGATACCCCCTACCCTTTAATTTCATGAGATACATTCTCTTTAAGCAGGATAAGATCTATCCTACTTAATCCTGATGGGGGCATTCAAACTAATAAGATACTATGGTTCATTTGGAAATGCTTGCCTTTATAAGGGACAAAGATGATGTGTACATTGATCAAATTAGGGTAAAATGTGCTGGGATAGAAGCAATTCAGGAAATAGCTCTCAAGTTCTTCAGTATTGGATAGAGTTAAAGAGTGGAGGATCTATAATGCAAAGATCTGCAAAAACAAAGTGAGCAGAAAAGGGATTAAGGGGAAAGACATCATCAAGCTCACATAAATCTGCAGGAAACAGTTCATGTAGAAGGCTTATCAATGAGCTATCTCATAAACCATAGCTGAGGGCAGTCTACAACCACATTCCACATTCCAGCTTCATTAACAGGAACATTCTCTGCTTGGCCATCAGCTGGTGAGCTATACGCTTTGCCTGGCAGATCAGAGTCCTTATGCTGTGGAACATCAGGGAGAAATTTTTATTGCATTTTTTTTGTTTGTTTCTGAAGAAATATGAAATAATGAGTTGATCTCTGTTTCAGTAATTATGTTGAAGCCGAACACGGAGGCTGTTCTCAATGAAACTGCCTTTCTCAGGCCTTTGATGGAAAAAAAATACATCTGGCTTCCATTTGAATGATGGGGGCCACCACTGAGCAACATTTTTTGTTTTGTTTGCTTTGTGTGTTTGGGGATGTGTGTGTGTGTGTGTGTGTGTGTGTGTGTGTGTTTCTTTCAACCACTCCAGCAGCTATTTGTTTCCATAATTATTCATCAAAGGCCTTAGGCAAGAAAGCTGTTATAATTGTACAACCCACCACACAGCAGAATTCCAGGCATGGTCCCCAGGAATCTCTCCAGTCATTTGACAGAACTTCCCATGCTGGCTCTGGGCATGTCCCTGGCCCTCCTGGGAGCAGCCTCCCCATGTTGGATGGAAATTGAGAGCCAGATGAGACTCTAGGAACAACTGCAGGTCAGAACCTTCAGTCCATCAGGTTCTACTCAGACACATATCAGATGGTCTACCTATCACTGCTGCTGTTGCTTACATGTAAGTAGGATTTACCACATGCTAGGCACTGTACAAGAAACTTTACAATTGTTACCTCACTTGATCCTTACAACAATCCTGGGAGGTAGGTGCTATTATCTTCAATTTTCAGATGAGGAAACTGAGGTAAAAGAAGGTTAAGTGACTTGCCCACAGTCACACAGTCAGTAAGTGTGTGAGGTGAGATTTAATCTCATTTCTTCCTGACTCCAGCCCCAAGATTCTATCTACTGGGTCACTCAGATGCTCCCATTTGATTAGCAGTCTTAAAGGGTTGACCATTGGCAGCTAGGTGACATAGTGAATAGAATAGTGGGCCTGAAATTAGGAAGAACTGAGATTAAATCTGGCCTCAGGCACTTTCTAGCTGTGCGACTGTGGATAAATTATTTAATCTTGTTTGCCTCAGTTTCCTCACCTGTAAAATGAGCTGGAGAGGCAATAGCAAACTACTCTAGTACTTTTGTCAACAAAACTCAAAATAAGACTATAAAGAATCAGAAAAAAATGAACCAAACAATAGGGTTGACCATTAGTATACCTCATGTCACATCCTATGAGACTGGGATGTGGGGGAGGGGACAGAGTGGAGGGGGCAGGGACGGAGTCTAATCCTTCAACACTAAAAGCCTAACCCAGTATTTAAGTTTTAAAGAGTAGGTGTTATATTTTAGCAATCAAGAACTTTGGAATCTGGATTTTGAGCTAAAAGGAGACTTTGAGGTCATCTAATCCAACCCTCTCATTCACAGATGAAGAAATAGGCATAGAAAGGGGTGCCATGGCTTGATTAAGAGGACATAGCAATGAAATAGTAGAACCAAGATTCATTCCAAGGTCCCATGATTCACTTTTTTCATAGTACCATACTACTACCATCCTTCTTTGATGTTTTCCTCCTCCATGCTCCAAGATTTCTCTGGAAAGTGAACCAGAGTCTAAGTAGAGGTTTCTCTCTGGGCCCCATCTTTGAATGAGTATAGAGCTTTGAGCCATCTATGGAAACTATAGTCACTTCCACAATAACCAACCCAAGAAAGGTGTATTTCTCCTCTGTACCAATTGATGTACCTTTGCATCAAGGATACCTGGCAAAATATCACCCTAGAATTCCCTCCTTTTGCCACATTCTGGAAAAGCAAAGAGAACTTAATATATGGGCTTAAAAGCACAAAACTGAAACCTTAAGAGCTGGTAAAATGTGGCCTTGGATTATAACTTTGTGAAGGCTGCCTGGGAATGAGATCCAGCTTTCTGCAGCCAAGACTTCTAAGGGCTCTTTAGAGAATAGTCATGGTGATAGGAAGGGAGTGATGATATATGGGGGGCTTGCTGTGACACTTTTGTTAGAAGCATTTGTCATGAACCTAAGTCTTACATCTACTTTAGTGCTGTGCAAATTGGGCAATCTGGCCTGTGGAAGAGGTTTATTATTCTACCTCCTCTTTCTAAAGTCTGCCAACCTGGCAATGCTTATGGGCAGGCTCATTCTAGTTTAGTTCAAGAGTCAATGGCAAATTTCTAAGCAATGACTAAAATTAGGGCAGCTGGAAAAGAATGAGCTGGAAACCAAGGGAACTGGTGAAATAAGTGATAACAGTAGACTTTCAAAACAATGGTTTTGAATTTGGAAGCCAGGGAAAGACAAACCCTGAACACTTCCTGCACTGTGGTGGGATTTGTGGTTTTCCACTGATTAGTGGTAGAAGACTTTTGAAAGAGGAGGTAGAATAACAAGACTCTTCTTCAGGTTGGATTACCCAATTTGTACAACACTGAAATAGATGTGAGACATAGATCCATGACAAATGCTTCTAACAAAAGTGCCAGCCTTGCCCTATATAGAAGCCCTGCATCTTTGGACTTCCCAGGAAGGGGAAATATTGAGCCACTTGTCTGTATTCTAATATGAGTACTCTCAGACTTTTCCTACTATGGGGAGTGCTTAGTTTCCTCCTTGACATCTGAGTGTATCCCCATTGACTCAAATCTTACCCAATATGTACTGGGAATGTGAAAGTCCTAACTAGACCCTGAAAGATATCACGAAGCTAC
>JAJHZJ010000566.1:1498680-1586180 GCA_023548195.1 Bettongia penicillata ogilbyi
AAGTCTTCTAATTAGTCTCCCAGGAGTCTCTCCTCACACCAATCCATCCTCCAGTGAGCTGCCAAAGTGTTTTTCCTAACATGTAGTTCTGACCACTTTACCGCTTCCCTACTCAATAAACCCCAGTGGCTCCTGAACTGCCTAGATGATCAAATACAAAGTCTTCTGTTTGTCGTTGAAAGATCTTCACAGTCTGAACCTTTGTAATATTTCCAGTATTCTTTCATTTGACCCCTCACCACACACTATAATTCAGTGACATAAGACATGTCATTTCCTAACTCCATGCCTTTCACTGGCTGTCCCCAGTGCCTGAAATGTTCTTCCTCTTTACCTTTACCTCTTAGTTTCCCTGGATTCCTTCAAGACTCAGCTGAAATTCTACCTTCTACAGGAGTCCTTTACCTTTCCCTGACTTTCCTCCCTCATCCACCTCCCCTCTATTGCCTTCCCTCTGAGAACACCTTCCATCTAGTCTGTATATATTTTGAATGCACATAGTTATGTACATGTTCCTTCCCCATTACAATATGAGTTCCCTGAGAACAGAAACAGTAGTTTCACCTTCCTTTAAAGTACCTGGTACATAGTAAGCTTTTAATAAAGGCTTGCTGACTAAATGACTGATTCTTGAACTTGTAGTTTTCCCTAAAGTAACTCTCAAAAGTAGTACTGCCCTGGAAATTTGCTTTTTTCTGTAGGAAAACTAGGTTCTGAGATTATAGCATCTAAACCATTCAATGCATATGGTTAGGGTTCAGTATCTTGAATTTCCCCCATAATCTGCATGCAAACAGGACTTCTATGGTTGTACATGTCTACCACAAGATACTCTCTACCCACTCCTTGCTGTACTAAACTAGAAGCACAAGGGGGTCCTCAAGAATCTAGAGTTTATTTTTTCTCTTAAAAATTTAATAATTATTTATTTTTAACTTTATTTTTAATTTTAAGCTCCAGATTTTCTCCCACCCACTGAGAAGGCAAATAATATGGTAGCAATTATACATGTGAAATCATGCAAAACATTTCCATATTAGCCATATTGCGAAAAGGCAAAAAAAAAAGTGAGAAAATTATACTGTACTTCAATTTGCACTCAGAGTTCGTCAGCTTCTCTCTCTCTCTCTCTCTCTCTCTCCTCTCTCTCTCTCTCTCTCTCTCTCTCTCTCTCTCTCTCTCTCTGGAGGATAGCATTTTTTTCATCATAAGTCGTTTGGAATTGTCTTGGATCTCTATATTGATCAAAGCAGTCAAATCTTTCATAGTTGAACATCGTTATAATATTGCTTTTATTGTGCACAATGATCTCCCAGTTCTTCTACTTCACTTTGCATCAGCTCATAAAGGTCTTGCCATGTTTTATTTTTTTTTCCTGAAAGCACTGTCCTTATCATTTCTTATATCACAATAGTACCCCATTACAATCATATGCCAAAAATTTTTCAGCAACTCACCAATCAATGAACATCCCTCAGTTTCTAATTGCTTGCCACTACAAAAAGAGCTACTATAAATATTGTGTACGTATAGGTCTTTTGCCTTTTTAAAATAATCTCTTTGTGGTACAGACCTAGCAGGGTATTGATGCATCAAAGAGTATTTAAAGTTTTATAGCCCTTTGGGCATAGTTCCAGATTGTTTCCAAAATGGTTGAACTAGCTCACTACTCCACCAACAATACAGTAGTGTACTTATATTCCCTTATCCCCTTTAGCATCTGTCATTTCTGATAGGTGTGAGATGGTGCCTCAGAAATGTTTTAATTTGCACTTCTCTAATCAATAGTGATTTAGAGCATTTTTCATAGCTTTCATTTCTTCTTCTGAAAACTACCTGTTCATATACTTTGACCATTTATCAATTGGGGAATGGCTCTTATTTTTACAAATTTGACTCTGTTTTCTATATATTTGAAAAATGATACCTTTATCAGAGAAACTTGCTGTAAAAATTTTAATATTACTTCATTGTCTATGGTACTTTTTAGTAAAGTGTAGTTTCCCTGATTATCTCTTTTAATTAGGTCTATTTTTTATCTTGCTTTGTCTGAGATCATGATTGCCATCCCTGCCTTCTTCACTTCAGCTACAGCATTAGACTGTGCTCCAGTTTTTCATTCCAATTCTGTGTGTTTTTCTCTCTCAAATCTGTCTCTTGCACACAATGTATTTTCTTCAGATTCTCATTAGATTCTTGTTTCCAATCCATTCTGCTATCTGCTTCCATTCTATAGGTCAACTCAAACCAATCACATTCAGTTATAATCATGAACTATACATTTCTCTCCCCTTTTCCTCTGATTATCCTTCTTTCCCTCTTTTCATCCTGTCCCTCCTCAAATGTCTGTCTTGATCCTGATCACTGCCTCTCCCAATCCATCCTTCTCCTTCCCCTACCTCCAAATATCTTACATCCTTCCCCTGCTATCTTCCTGTTGGATAAGATTGTTTTATATCCAACTGTGTTTGTGTGTCTGTGTGCATTTCCCTCTTTGAACTAATTCTGATGAAGGTTCAAGCATAACCTCATCATACCCCCACCACCACTGTAGAAGCTTTTCCACACACAGCTCCTTTATTTGGGAAAAATTTCATCATTCTACCTGTCCCTTCCCTTTTCTTCAAGTTCATCCTTTCTCACCCATATATGTTTTTATTTTGTTTTCGAGATCATCCCAACATAATCAAGTCAAACCCATGCCTTCCGTCTATGCAGACTTCTTCTAACTGCTCTAACAATGTTAATGTTCTTACCAGTTACATGTATCATCTTCCCACACAGGACTATAAACAGTTTAACTTCCTCTTTTCTTGTGCTGGACTTAAATCTTCTGTCTGAATGTCAAATTTTCTATTCAGCTCTGGTCTTTTCATCAAGAATACTTGGAAGTCTTCTATTTCATAAACATCCATTTTTTTCCCCTGAAGGATTATACTCAGGTTGCTGGGTAGTTTATTCTTTGTTGTGATCCTAGCTCCTTTGCCCTCCAGAAATCATATTCCAAGTCCTCTACTGTTTTAATATGAAAGCTGCTAAATCTTGCATGATCCAGACTGTGGCTCCACAGTACTTGAATTGCTTCTTTCTGGCTGCTTGCAACATTTTTCCTTGACCTGGAAACTCTGAAATTTGGCTAAAATATTCTTGAAATTTGTCATTTTATAATCTCTTTCCAGAGGTTAACAATGGATTCTTTTAATTTCTATAAGATCCCTCTGGATTTAAGATATTGGGAGGGGGGAGTAGGTTTCCTTGATAATTTTTTGAAATATGGTGTCTAGACTCTTTTGTTGATTGCGGCTGTAAGGTAGTCCAACAATTCTTGACCTATTTCCTCTTGCTCTATTTTTCGGGTCAGTTGTTTTTCCAATGAGATATTTTATATATTCTTTTATTTTTCATTCTTTTGTTTTTTTGTTTCTTGAAGTCTCATGGAATTAACTTCCATTCATTCCATCATTAGCTTCCATTTATCCAATTCTAATTTTTAAGGAATTACTTTCTTCAGTGAGCTTTTGTAGTTCTTTTTTCCATTTCTGCTTTTAAGGAGTTCTTTGTTTTAGTGAATTTTTATGACTTTTACCATTAGTCCAATTCTATTTTTTAAGATGATATTTTCTTCAGTATTTTTAATTCCTCTTTTACCAAGCTATTAATTCTCTTTTCATAATTTTCTTGCATCACTCTCATTTCTTTCCTCTACCACTTTTATATCTTTCTTTAACTCAGGAATTCTTGCTGGCTTTTGAATCCAATTAGTATTTTTCTTTAGTGCTTTGCTTAAAGTTTTTTTTCACATGGTTGTCTTCTAAGTTTATGTCTTGGTCTCTGTGACACCATAGGAACTTTTAGGTCAAGGTCTTTTTTTTTTGCATTTTTTTATTAATTTATTTGTTTTTAGTTTTCTACAATCACTTTCATAAGTCTTTGATTTTCTCCCCCTCCCTCCCTGAGATAGCATGCAATTTTATGTGGGTTCTACACATACATTTTTATTAAGTACATTTTCACATTAGTCATGTGGCATAGAAGAATTAAAATGAATGGAAGAAACCATGAGAAAAACTAAAACAAAAGAAAACATAACACAGGAGAAAATATTCTGCTTCATTCTCCAATCCAATTCCATAGTTCTTTCTCTGAATGTGGAAGGCATTTTGCCTCAAGAGTCCATTGGGAATGTTTTTAGGTCCTTCCATTGTTGTGAAGGGATGTCTACCAGAAAAATTCCTCAACACTGTGGTTGTTATTGTGTACAAAGTTCTTTGTTTGCTCATATTCCCAGACTATTGTTTCACTTTGAACTTTATGTAGAAGTTGGGTTCTGCTTGCCTGGGTTTGAGAATGCACTGTGCCAAGCTTCAGACTTGTGTGTGTGTGTTTGTGCATGCATGCAAGTGTGTATGTGTATGCGCTGCTGCTGTTTTCAGTGCTAGTTCTGGGTGTCTGAAAGTTTTTTGTGCTTCCAAGATGGTGTTGGAAGAAGAAGAGTTGTGATCACTGCTCCTGGTCTGTGCTCTGGTCTTTACTCAAGAAGGGCCCCTATTCCCCTACAGCTACAAGTACTAGCACTCCTCTTAGCCCTGAAACTGTGACCCAGAACTACTTATGGATAACAGGGCTACCAATCAGTGCCAGCAAAGGGTTCTCTGTAATCTTTCTGACCTGTTCTTTAATTCCCTTACCCTCTCTGGGCTGAGAGCTCCAGCAGCTGCTGTTACTGCTACTGCTGCAGTCACCTTGAGGGTCCAGGGCTGATGCTTCTTTGTTCTGGGTCTGTGTAGATGCTACAGACCTTTCCTGCAGACCTTCTAAGTATCTTGGGATAGACAAATGTGTCCCTTTGATCTGTTGTTGGCTCTGCTGGGCCAAAATTTGATTTGATGTGTCATTCTAAAGTTCTTTGAAGAAGAAAGTTGGAAAAGTTCAGTTGAGTCCCTACCTGTACTGTGTTTCCAAGAGTGGAGAACTCTTCAAAGAGTTCAGGCCTTCCTCCAGAACTGCTCTCCTCAAGCTCTCCAACTTTATAAGTAGGACCAGATTGTTGTTGGTGGATTGTCGTGGGTTGTTTTTTTTTTTAGTCCCAACAGGCACAGCTGATCTTCAAGTGATCAGTCACCAGAAATCACCAGTGTCCCATCAGTAGCCTTTATCCAATGACATCTTATAATATTACCAGATATTTTAGGAAGTTCTATCACTCTCTGTTGTCAGGCTTTTTAGGAAAACTCCTCAATTTGATAAAGGAAACCTTTATACATATTTCTAAATAGTACACAGATCAAGCATTACAAGAGGAAACTGAATTTCCATTTTAAACCAAATCCAACCTGTAAGTGTGCATCCATTACACTCCTGGGTAAGAGCTGTCTCCTGAGATTCAACTTAATAGAGATGATTACATAATGTACTTGGAGCTTCTTTGACATTCCCCTTGATCCACCAGCACACAGCCTTCTCAGAGTTGCTGGGATAAAGTTAATAGATACAGAGTGGAAAGAAGTTCAGAAGACAAAGTAGTCATAGCCACAGCCCCAAAACAATGGCTGCTGTTGGAGCCAGCATTGCAATTCTGACATGTAGGAAAGCAACCACAAATGGTAGACTTGGGCAAACAGTGTGTAAGGTACTTCAAAATAACTTTTCAAGGCAAATTCAATTTGGGGTTTTGGATGTCTGCCATGCTCATACTTGAGGATATAAGCCATGTGTAGGTAGAAAAAGATATCCTATAACTCTACTGAGGGAAGCTATACTAGGGAAGAGAGCAGGGAGGGCCTGGGCTAAGGAGATCATTTGAAGTATGGTACCAGAAGGGTAGGGACAGAAATCATATCATTTGCTATCATGTCATCTTTTTATTTTAATTAATGATTCTTAATACTTAATAGAATAACAATAAATGATTACAGTTAATACTCATTCAATTGTAAGATCCTTAAGGGCACTGGCTGTCTTTTGCCTCTTTTTGTATCTCCATTGCTTAGCACAGTGCCTGGTACATAGTAGGTACTTAATAAATGTTTATTGATTAAATGATTAAGTAATAACTAAATTAAAAGCTTAGTTACACCTGCTTGAAGTGGAATATATACTCTCTGCACCTTCTAAACATGGCTGAAGCCTCAGACTCCCTGCCCTAGTTATAGTCTTGGCTGCCACGAGTAAAGGATTGTTAAATACTGGTCAGGTTGAGGACAAAATTGGGAAGTAGGTGACATTTAGCTTTTTGATAACCAACCTCCCCTACATTTTCCTCCTGTAAATGGCATTCCCTCCCTTCCCTATGACCCTCTTGAAATATTCAGGGTTAAAATTTGTAGTGTATTCATTCTTTCCCCTGTTCAAAGATAAGTTTTCCTGTTCAAAGATAAGTTTTTTAAAAATCATTAAAAATCCCACAATAGAGATATAATCCCACAATGGGACATAAATGACTAATAGTCCTTAATGAGTTACATTACGTTATGTATATGTATAAAAAAAAACAATATAGTACAAAGTTAGTGAGTTTCTGCTAAGGTTGGTTTGAATTGTCACCCAGCAACATTTTGGTTTGGAATAGTTTTGTACCACCAAATAAACTTTCATGGGAAGGTTAATTGCCCTTGACCATTTACTGAGATCTTTTCTAGTGATCAGGAAGAAATCTCATTGGGGAGAAAAAGTCACAGACAGTACAATGTCATTCTGAAGTGTATGAAAATGGTTGGTATCCTAAAGTCAGGATTTAAAAAGAGAAGAATGAAGGGTCTGATATCCATGAGCCAATATCTCATGGTCAATCAATGAACAAGCTTTGGTTAAGGATTTACTCTATTCTAAGCACTATGTTAGGTATTTGGGATACAAAGATAAAAGTGAAACAGTCCTTACTCTCAAGGAACTTACTTTTTACAGAGATAGGCAATGTTTATACAAAAAGTAGAAACTTCTGTTTCACTATGTTTATATAACACAAGAGTTCTGAATTTCTTTCTTTTTCTAATGCAGGTGGTGGGGAGAGAGGAATGTTTAGTAATTGAGAAAAAATATCAACATGTGTCTAAAATAAAATAATTTTTTAAAGTTTATTTTTTATGGGGGCCATTAGTAGCAGGAGAGATTTTCTTTCCTAAAATAACCAAAACAGAGGGTCCTTAAGAGCTACAATCTGTACTTCTGATAATCCGAACATATGGCACATTAAGATTCCTAGGCTCTTCTACTCTATCTGAGATTAAAATATTTGATAAACTTGTAAGATTATTGAAAATATACAATTCACTCACACTATGAGTCAATGGATTTACAAAAGGAATCAAGAAGCTGTTAAGGAAATCATGGATTGTACCTTCTACCTCAACACTACAATTTTGTGGATTTCTTAAATAAGAATTCAGTATGCACATTTTCTCATATTACTTTATGAAAATCAAATGAGGTAGATAACATAGGCATTATTATCTCCATTTTACAAATGAGGGACTGACCTTATCCAAGGTCAAAGAAGCATGAGGCAAGGCCACAGAAGTCACATGGCAAAGCTAGGATTCGAACAAAGGTCTTCGGGCTCTAAATTCTGTGTTCTTTTTAGTATAATGGCCTTAGTTTTTTCTTGATCTTTTCCTGCCCTTTGTTTCCTCAGGCATCAAGATTATCCATCAAGATTACTCCTTACCCCAGGATGAACTCCTACTTCATCTTCACCATCTTAATCCTGCTTTTCCTTTAAATTTTGACTATGTACCACTGCCTCCATGAAGTCTTCCCTGATTATCCCAGATAAAACTATTATTGCATTCCTCAAATTTTCCTTGAATATTTCCTCTTTGCCCTATCATATTCCACCTTGCTTTGTACTTATTTGAGCATATATTATATTTGTCCTTTCGGGCTGCAAGGGATTGAGGGCAAGGAGTAGACAGATAGATGGCTGGATAGATAAAAAATAGATAGATAGATAGATAGATAGATAGATAGATAGATAGATAGATAGATAGATAGATACATAATCATAGAACTAGATATGTGGATAGATATGTAGATAATAGTATAATAGTAGAGAAAGATAAGTTCTTTTAAGCACTTCTAGCATGGTGCCTTCCTTTCATATTATAAGAACTTTGAAAAATAGGTCAGTTTTGTTGAATTTATGCCAATGCATTATAATAAGGAGAAAGCTCTGCTCCTTGATCTAAGAGTTCTAGAGCTGTGTTCAGTCATAAAATATCACGTGGCCCTGAGCCCACTGGCTGCTTACTATTAAAAGACATCTATAGAGCTGTTATTGATCAGTCATGTACATCATATCTGACTTTTCATGACCCCATTTGGGGTTTTCTTGGCAAAGATACTAAAGTAGTTTGCCATTTCTTTCTCTAGTTCATTTTACAGATGAGAAAACTGAGGCAAATAGGGTTAAGTGACTTAACCAGGGTCACAGGGCTAATAAGTATCTGAGGCGAGATTTGAACTGAGGAAGCTGAGCCTTACTTTAGGCTGTGCATTTTATTCACTGGACCATCTAACTGCCCTCTATAAAACAGAACCATGCACCAACAAGATAAGCTTTCTCTCTTTTCGCAGGAGTCAAGGAGATCCACAGCTGCCTCTAACAGTCATGTTTTTAGAGATTGTACTAATAGTCAGCCCTGGTGAGACTTTTTTTGAGAATTTCCTTTCTGTTGCTAGTTGCCCAGACCTCCAGAGGCCATGCCTTGGGAAGCTGGAACTCATTTCATTGGTGAATGAGTGAGAACAAACTAACGCACTCACATAGCTGATCCCAGGTCATGCTTCACATCCTATTCAACTGTCTACCCCCAGCTATTTACTTTCCACCTGCCCTTTTGCCATGCAAATAATTCATCCCCTTTACCCAGGCCCCTCTGCCAAACAAACAACATGTTCTGGGAACCATAATCAAATATACAACCAGTGCTGCCAGAAAACATATATTGACTGCTTCCCCTAGTGCTCCATTCACCATCCCTGTGACTTCTAAAACAACTCTTTTCTGTCCCCAACTCCACCTCTTAAATATGCTATCTCCCCCATTAGAATGTAAGTTCCTTGAGGACAGGTATCATCTCCCTTTCATATCTGCATCACTAATGCCTAGCACAATGCCTCGAAAGTAGGCTGGAGTTAAGTTTTGAAGGTTTTTAAATGCTTTGCAGGGATCTACATTTGATCCTGGAGGTAATAGGATGCCATTGGAGTTTCCCATTAGACACTGGTAAAGGATGACAACAAATGGCTTCTTCACTCCCTCCACCAACACTAGATCCCATTCCTGAGACCCCTACCCTACCACTTGCTTTTAGAACGTCACTCAAGAAAACCTGGTTGCTTCTGAAGTCAGCATTTTAAGGCAGATAATTCTTCTCTAATTTTAATAAATCTTCTAAACCTGTCATCTTTAGATTTAGATGTCATCTTCTTCATAGCTCCACAATAAATGATTTTTTTATTGATGGAACAATAGGTAGGTATGTTTCATCCCATGGAGATGTGACTCTAAAAGATTAGCCACGATACTGGAACCTTATAGACAATTCTAGATGTCCTCCTGTCAAAATCTATGTCTTAAATCATAAAAATGTTGGGAGTTAAACAGATCTGTGATAGAATTTCATAACATCCTAGGACAAGATGCATAGAATTGTTGGATCCTATGTCTAGAACTAGAAGAGACCTTAGAGGTTAACTAATTCAACCCCATCATTTTACAAATGAGGAAACTGAGACTCAGAGAAGTAATATGACTCAAACTGAAAGTCCCTTGGAGGTCATCTACTCTAATCCAAACACTCTACAGATGAAGAAATGGAGTCCCAAAGGGGTCAAATGACTGTGAACATCAAATAAGATAATATTTGTAAAGCATTTAGCACAGGGCCTAGCACAAAATAGACCGTACTATAAACATTAGCTATTATTAGCCAGACTTACTCCCTGTAGGATTTGTAATCTAACTCCACTAGTCTTTCCATCAAGAATACCATATGCATAAGGAAAATGCAATGTTCCTTGGGGTTTTAGTTCTGATATCTAAGTGATCATGACACAGAAGATGTGATAGGGTTGCTCATCAATCAATTACTGGGCACCAGAGACTTGGAAGGGCAGGGCCCTTGAAAGAATCAAAGGCAAAGCTGGAGAATGTGCCTAGAGCTCTATATAGCAAGAGCTAGGAGAGTAGGAACATGTACCATTCTCTTTATCTCCACTTGTCCTTAGGCTTTTCTTGTTTCCCTCCTCAGTCATTTGGAAGGAATGGAACCACAGAGCTTTAAAGAGGAATGCCTTCATACTGAGGGAGGAGAGCTGACCATTGGGCAGCAGAACATGTTTGATTTTGTTAGCTTGATAGCTGCCTTCATTCATAGACATATAATATTTGGGGGATTCTTTTTTTTTTTTTTTACATTTTTTTTTTAAATTTATTTATTTATTTATTTATTTAGCTTTTTACATACATTTTCACAAATTTTTGGGTTCCAAATTTTCTCCCCTTTTCTCCCCTCCCCCCACCCCCAATACCCCAAGCAATCTAATTTTCCCTATCTCCAATCTGTCCTCTCTTCTGTCATCCCTCCCTTCCCTTGTCTCTATCTTCTCTTTTCTCCTGTAGGGCCAGATGACTTTCTATTCCTCATTAACTGTATGTCTTCTTTCCTAGTTGCAACAACAATACTAAACAATTGTTCCTAAAACTTTGAGTTCCAAATTCTCCCCATCCCTCCCTCCCCACCCATTCCCTTTGGTACGGCAGGCAATTCATTATAGGCCATATCTGTGTAGTTTTGCCAATGACCTCCCTGATAGTCGTGTTGTGTAAGACTAACTGAATTGCCATCCCTCCTAACCTGCCCCTCATTGTTTCTCTTCTGTCCTTTGATCCTGTCCCTCCCCAAGTGTTGACTTTCAATTACTCCCTCCTCCCTTTGCCCTCCCTTCCATCATCCCCCCCACAATATCTCCTTCTCCCCCGCTTTCTTATACTGTAAGATAGGTTTTCATACCAAAATGAGTGTGCATTTCACTCCTTCGTTTAGTCAAATGTGATGAGGGTAAACTTTTGTTTGTTTGTTTTTTTTTTTTTCCCTCAGCTCTCCTCTTTTTCCCTCCACTAAAAACATCTCCTACTTGCCTCTTAAATGACATATAGTTACCCCCTTCCATTTCCCCCTCTTTCCTCTCACTACATTTCTCTCTCACCATTTACCTTAATTTCTTTTAAGGTATGGTCCCATCCTATTCAGTTCAATCTGTGCTCTCTGTCTCTGCATGTGAATGCATGTGTGTATGTGTGTGCATGCGTGTACATGTGTATGTGTGGTCTCACCAACCACCCAGATATTGAAAAGTTTTAAGAGTTAGAAATATTGTCCTTCCCTGTATGAATGCAAACAGTTCATTTCTGGTAAGTCCCTTAATACTTCTCCTTGCTGTTTACTTTTGCATGCTTCCTCTCATTCTTGTGTTTGAAAGTCAAATTTTCTTTTCAGCTCTGGTCTTTTCATTAAGAATGATTGAAAGTCCTCTGTTTCATTGAAAGACCATATTTTTCCCTTGAAGTATTATACTCAGTTTAGCTGGGTAGGTGATTCTTGGTTTCAGTCCTAGTTCCTTTGCCTTCTGGAATATCCTATTCCACGCCCTTCGATCCCTTAATGTAGAAGCTGCTAGATCTTGGGTTATCCTGATTGTATTTCCACAGTACTGGAATTGTTTCTTTCTAGCTGCTTGCAAGATTTTTTCCTTGAGCTGGGAGTTCTGGAATTTGGCCACAATGTTCCTAGGAGTTTCTCTTTTTGGATCTCTTTCAGGTGGTGATCGATGGATTCTTTCAATACTTATTTTGCCCTCTGGTTCTAGAATGTCAGGGCAGTTTTCCTTGATAATTTCATGCAAGACGATGTCTAGACTCTTTTTTTGATCATGGCTTTCAGGTAGTCCCATAATTTTTAAGTTGTCTCTCCTTGATCTATTTTCCAGGTCAGTTGTTTTTCCCATGAGATATTTCACATTCTCTTCCATTTTATCGTTCTTTTGGTTTTGTTTGGTGATTTCTTGGTTTCTCATAAAGTCATTAGACTCCATCTGTTCCATTCTAATTTTGAGAGAACTATTAAATTCGGTGAGCTTTTGAGCCTCTTTTTCCATTTGGCTCATTCTGCTTTTGAATGCATTCTTCTCCTCATTGGCTTTTTGAACCTCTTTTGCCAATTGAGTGAGCCTATTTTTCAAGGTGTTAATTTCCTCAGCATTTTTTTGGGTCTCCTTTACCAAGATATTGACCTTTTTTTTCATACTCTTCTTGCATCTTTGTCATTTCTCTTCCCAGTCTTTCCTCCACCTGTCTAACTTGCTTTTCAAAATCCTTTTTAAGCTCTTCCAAGGCCTGAGCCTACCCAACACCCCCCTGGGGTGTCTGGGGTACTGAGGCCCCGCCCTCCACATCTTTCCCTGATGGGAAAAATACGTTCTCGTCCTCCCCATCAGATCCGAAGGTCGGGATCATTTGCATTTGTTGGAAAAAACTCTCTAAAGTCTTATTTTTCTTCCCCTTTCTAGGCATTTTTCCCAGCCAGTTACTTGACTTCTGAGATTCCTTTCCACCCCCGCCTGGATCCGCCCAGCTAGTGCTTGGCCTCTGAGATTCAAGTGCGCTTTCCCGTGGCAAGCTTTAGTTCTGGCGCAGGGGTGGGGGCAGGGCCGCCTCCTAAACCTGGGCCCTCAGGGGCTTTCCGCAGAGACTTTCAGGAACGGAGAGGGTGGGGGGCGGGGTGGGGGGCCCCGCCTACTGTGCTCAGCTCCCTTGGGGGTTTTATTCAGAGGCGTTCAGCAGTAGAGCAGGGGTGGGGGCAGGGCCGTCTCCCCTGCTTGGCTCCCCTCAGGTTGGAAAGACCTTCAGTATTGACATCCTACCTGCTGCTGGGGGATTCCTGAGTCCTGGGCCGCTGCCGCCTCAGCCACCCGCCCACGCCTCTGCCTCCGCCGCTTCCTGCCCCCGTCTCTGCCGCCACCGCTTCCTCCCGAGGGGGGCCCGAGTCACGGAGACGCTCCGCTCCCCTCCCCTATCGCAGGCTTCTTTCTTACTGACCTGTAGCTTCTGTGGGCGGAGGGACTTTCCCGGCTGCCGGAGCTTCCCCCGGAGCTTTCCTCTCAGAAGTCTGCTCAGGTCAGCTTCTCTGGGTCGCGGCCAGGGGGTGGGGGTGGGGTCCGCTTTCCGGGGCTGCGATGGACCCCGGGGACGGCTCTCCAGGGTTCAGTGGAATGGAAATCTCTTCCCCTATGTTTATGCACCCCCTGCAGAGATTCAGAATTTATGGGGATCTCCTTTTACCTCAATTCCATGGGTTGTGGGCTCAGAGCTCATAAATGTGCGTCCTTCTACTCCGCCATCTTGGCTCCGCCCCTATTTGGGGGATTCTTAAGGGTCTTTACTAAGAGGTAGTATGGAGTAGTAGAGAAAACTGGCCTCAAAGTCAAGATCTAGGTTCATGTCAAAAGTCTGGTACTTACTGGGTAGAGCATTTAACCTCTTTACTCTCAAGAAACTCTCAAAAATTCTAAATTGGGGTATATGATTATGATGGAGTACTACTATGCTATAAGAAATGATGAGCTCAATGATCTTAGAAAAACATGGATAGACTTACATGAAACAATGAAGGGTGAAATGAGAGGACTAAGAAAATGTTGCATGTAGTAACGACAATATTGTTTTAAGAACCACTTTGATTGGCTAAGTCATTGTTTCTATCATTAATACCAAATTAACTACGGAGTACATATAAAGGAAGATGCCATCTGCATCCAGAGCAAGAACTGACAAATAGAAGTACAGATAGAATGGTTGTGTGTGTGTGTATGTGTGTGGGTGTATGTGTGTGTATGTGTATATGTGTATGTGTGTGTATGTGTGTGCATGTGTATGTATGTGTATGTGTGTGTATGTGTGTGTGTGTGTGTGTGTGTGTGTGTGTGTGTGTGTGTGTGTGTGTGTAAGGGTAACCATCTGGGGAGAGGGAGTGGAAGGAAGAATAAAATTGCATGGTAACTTTTTCATATATTTAAAAGGAATAGAAAGTGGTAGATTTGCAGTTTCACGTACAATCATCTTTTTTTTCTATTCTAATATGTTATGGAAATGTTTGTTTTATTTCTTAAGTTCAGAATAAAATAAATAAAATTTTTTAAAAAACAAAAAATTTTCTAAGTTGTGGATAAAGTGACATATACATTGGTTAGAGGAAGTCCTTTACTGATGAAATCACAGGGCCAGTTAACTATCTACAAAAGCAAAGTCAATGAGAAATTATCTTACTAATTTGTTCAGTACGGAGAATCCAGATAGCAGCATAGATCCATGATTTCATTGATATAGGGAATTTCTAAATGAGAAAATTCTCTCTACTGATGTAGATTAGCACTTTCTCTGAAGACTTCAGAATCTTAGAGATTATCTAGACAACTGAGAGGTCAAGCAACTCACCAAGGTAATAGCCATCAAGTCAGAGAAGGACTTGAACTCGGATCTTACTGGTCCAGAAGTCAACTCTCTATTCACTACACAATTAGTTGCCTCATCCTGGGTCATCTCCAGTCATCCTGATGAATATCTGGTCACTGCATCAGATGGCTCCGGAGGAGAAGTGAGACTGGTGACCTGCACAGCCCTCCCTCACTCAAAACAAAGTCAAGTGCAAGTCATGTCATCATTTCTCTGATGGCATGGTCTTCTTTGGCAACAAAGGATGAGCACACACTTTGTTTCAAATCAATCTGGATAACATCAACTAATTAAAATGCATTTGCTTAGCACTCTGAACTCAACACTGTGCTAGGCAACTGTATCGGTTTTCAGACGTATAAGGCAGGGTTCCTGCCTCCAGGGAGTTTACAACTGTCTCAGGAAAGGTAAGACTACCCCATGTGAAACACGAGAATCCAGTCCCTTTTCCTTCAGGAGTAGAGGAGGGGAAAGGAGAAGCTTGGTCTGAATTATTCGGCTGGCTGCCTCCAATTTTCCTCTTCATTTCGCCTCTGTGGAGACAGTCTGCATTTTACAACATTCCCTGGCATGGGAAAAAAGGCACACTCCACTGATAGATATTTCTCTTCTAAATGCATACAGCCTCATTTCTATAAGGAAGCTCCCACTAGGCTTAGTGAGGGCAGCTCCTGAGTTGTCTCTGTCAGGAATGGTGAAATAGGGACAACTGATGGGAAGATGGAAATTTCAGGCTTTTCACAGTCCAATATACACATCACTGAATTTGCTGCAACACCCTCCACCTCCCTTTCAAGCCAGTAGCCTCCATTTGTGTCCACAAATATAAATCACTCTGAGTGAACCCCTGAATGCCCTTGGTTCATGGCCATCCATCACACTGGGGCCCTGCCTGCTGTTCTGCTGACGTACTTGCCACTGACCTAAAGAAACCACATTTCCAGAAAGTCAGAGGTGAATGAGCCTTCATGTTGGCTAATTCTCCCTCCCATTCCTTTCAACATTGTCAGTCCTTTCCCCTGAAGATGATTCATCCAACTCAGGACATGGACATTGGACATTTGGATGGCTCCTGTTGAAGTCTACATTGTTGGGACTAATCTCTGTTGGAGCTAGGAGCCCTTGTTACTGAACTAGATTCTAGGTAGCACAAGGGATTGAGTGCTAGATCTAGAGTCAGGAAAACCTCAGTTTAAATCTGGCCTCAGGCTCTTATTTGCTATTTGAACTTGGGCAACTCACTCAACTTCTACTGCCTCAATTTCTTCATCTATAAAATAGAAATAATAAGAATATTTTCCTCCCAGGGGTAGGATAGAATATCCCAGGAGGATAGAATAAGATAATATTTATAAAGCGCTTTGAAAAACTTAAAACACTGTCTAAATTCTATAATTATTTTTATTATTACATAGCAGATTAAGGGGGACAAGCAGGAGAAACATCAAGGTTAGCTGAATAAAAAATATTTTCTTGGAATCTTAAGACACTCTATAGTTAATACTGGATTACTTGTGGGAAATTGCAGTGTTCTCATAATAACCCTGTACTTCTTCCTGAAATGAAGATGTTTTGGGAGATCTTCAAGTTATGGAATGCTATATAGTGTCTGAAAAAATTCAAATTGAGCATCGCTCAGAAGGCATTATGGAGGCACATGTAGGTGACAGCAAGTTGCAATGTATAACAAATAAAGATATCATCAAAGAAAAGTATGATTCAAAAGAAGATGGGCTAGCCTTGTATCGAGTGAGGAATAACCTTGGGATGACCTAGATGGTCCACTCTCATCCTCACAATATCAAGAAAAATTAAGGAAGGCTCTCAACACATCAATTGGGCCCCATATGGCACAATTCTGGGAGAACATGGAAAAAAAGTCACTCAGGATGGGCAGGCATGAGTGGATCACAATATATATCACTGAAGGGAATAGCCATATCAGGGAAATTACAGACCCATTTGAATTTGATAAATGCTACAAAAGAACAAACCCAAAAGTTGAAAGTGTCATGTTGTTCTCACTCACCACCCACATCTAATTTGTAATCCCATTTGTTCTTTCCATTTACATTGAAAATTGAAAGGAGTCAGATTGATTAAGGCTCCCTTAAAAGGTTTTTAGTGCAGACAATAATCAGTCCTGGGAGGTAGCATATGGTCTTGGCTAAAGGCATGCCAAAAAGATACTCAACTAAAGCTGAAAATAGAAAAGATTGGCACTCCAAGAGCTTGTCAGAAAGGAATGAGGGCACATGTTATACTTCCATCTTACTAAAGACTAAAAACAAACATTAAAAAAAAAAACCCTAAAACTTATGTCTTCCTTATGAGATGAAGCTGTTGATTGAAAGACTAGTCTAATTAGCCTGAAAACCTCTGTAGGGCAAAGATTAAGTCTGGACACCATTTTCTTTAGAATTACAGACTCTTTGTCACACACCCAGGCAAGTGCTTAATAATTGCCTTTTAATAATGAGGAAGAAATAATATCAATATTTGCCAGTATTTGGATGTGAGTATGCTCACCCTGCTCCTTTTATTTTGAAATCACTTTCCTAACCTTCTCACCTGCCTAGACCTACATCCATTGACATCTTTCAAGGGTCATCTTTCAAAGCTAAGTTCAGATGCTACCTCTCCATGAAGACCTCTCTGCCTTCCCACCTTCCCACACTTTTCAGCAGATGAAAGTGATCACTTCCACATCTGCTTTCCTGTTATTTCGTACTTCCATTAAATATCTATTTTATCCAAATTTATATTACATTTATCTATCAGTTTTTACTAACCCCTATTGAAATATATATATTTTTGAAGATAGGACTCTGTTCCCAGCACATAGTAATGAGAATGGCATATGGTGGAAACTTAACAATGTTTATGATTGAAAGAACACTGAATTGTAAATCAGATGCCCTGAGTTCTAATTCTGACTCTGATATTATCCAGCTATGGGACATTGAGACCCAAAACCATAGGATCATAGATCTTGATGTGGAAGAAAATTTTGAAGTCATCTAGATGATCACTTCATTTTATAGATGAGGAAACTGAGGCCAGGAAGGTACAATGGCTTGTCCATTGTTATACAGGAAACAGGTGGTATTTGAATCCAGATCCTCCCATTCCAGTCCCCATGTCATACCACCTCCCAATCATTTAGCATCTTTGGATGTCAATTTCTTTATTTTAAATGAATGGGTTGAACTAAATTATCTCTAAGGTCTCTAAATCTAAAGTTCTTACTGTTAATAAATTCAGTTCAGATATCTTCTTCCCTACCCTTACCTTTGTTTATCTACTCAGAGTTTCAACATGAACCCAAGAGTGCAGATTTTTCCAATTCAATTTTGAAGCAAAGATGATAAAGTAGAAAGATCACTGGGCAAGGGGTCAAAATCCTTGGGTTCTAGTCTTAACTTTATCATTTAGTGACCTTGGGCAAATTGCTTAACCTCTGGGAACTCAAATTTCCTCACCTGTAAAATGAGGATTATAATCTTTGACCCCTACTTACCTCAGCGTTATTGTAAGGGCCAAATGATTTTATGATAGATAAGAACCTGAATGCTTCTTATAAACTATAAAGTGCTGTGCTACTGCAAAGCACTGTTGTTATTATCTTTTCTCCACTAAACTAAGGCTATGGATTTTGTTGAAGGGGTGAGCATTCAGGAGCTGGGATTTCATTGGTGTGCCCCACTCGCTGTGTGGAAATGCCCTCTTCTGATGAAAACAGATGACTCATCGGTAGCTTATTGTCTTAGAGTTACATGGGACACTAAGAAGTTTTGAGATTTGCCTATAGTAACAAAACTGCTACAAAGCATGACTTAACCCTAGGTCTTGCTGGCTCCAAGGCTGGTCCTCTATCTGTCACTCCAGGGTGTCTTTTGATTTACTTAGTTGAATCAAAATTCAATAACCTCTTTTCTCACCAAAACCAAGAAGATAGTTATAGACAGTAAGTTTTGAACCTCTGTGGTATATTAATCAGATCTGGTGACAAAAGGTAAGAATTTTCATTCACGGTCAGCCACTTCCTTGTTCTTGGACAAAATACTTAAATTCTCAGTTTCTTAGTCCATAAAATCAAAAAAAGGATACCTGTAAGAAACTATCTCACAAAGAACCTGTTGAGGCCCAAAGAAGATTATATATTTAAAGCATTTTATAGGCCACAAAGCACTATTGAAATGTGAGTTATGGTTGTTACCATTTTTCTGGGTTACATATTAGATCTTCTCCCAACACACACACACACACACACACACACACACACACACACACACACACACACACACCACACCCCACACCACACACAACCCTTAAAGTAGTTCAAAAGCTTGGTTAATGTGACTAGGCCAAAGTCACATACTTGGGGTTTTCACTGAGTCACCAAGTACACATTTCTAGATGAATTAAACATAACCCAGAAATAATCGGGTCCACATAATTGGCTGAAGTTAGAGTTCCCGCCTGAGACTCCTCTCCAGTCTGCAAAAATATTGCCACGGTGCAGAAGCCAAAGGCAGAGAGCAGAAGATTTAGAGGGCTTTATCATTCTAACAGGATTTATAGAGTTAGCCTGGGCTCACTCTCTCTCATAGCTCTTGACTCAGAGACAGGTTTTCCAAAATATATATTTGACAAACTAACTTCATTTGATCTGGGTGAGGAGCTTAGAGAGGATTTAGAGCAGGGATGGGTGAGTCAGTTCTTGAAGAAAACTTGACGCCTAGCCCTACACTGATCATTTCCCCCTGGCTGTCTTCCCTCCTCCCATCACCCACAAACTCATCCAGTTTCACAGCCTTGGATAATTGGCAATATGCATTGTTCTTCGTTTGCCTCACCGAAACCTTATTCCTGGCCACCCGCCAAAGTTAGCATACCAAGCAGGCTACATGCACCAGTGGTCTGATCTGGGATGGGAAATCCTGCTGTATACTCCTATGAAGGAGAAACTGCAACAGACAGTTTTGAAGAAGGGCTAGACAAATGTTTGAATGAAAAGCAACTGAAGGGTAAATCTGCTAATTCAAAAGGAGATATGGTCCCAGCTGAGTTTCCTGGCTTCATTCCCTGTTAGATTTTTTTTTTCTATACTCCTTTGTTATCTGTGGTTTAATCCTCAAACATAGTTCTGGTACCCATCAGGCAACAATTCTAAGTGCTAACATATTGGTTCAATTATCCTGAAAGAAGTGAAATAAGAATGTTTTCCCTCTTAGAGCTACCACAGGCCCAGACAACTTGCTTAAAATACAAATAGACAGCAAGCTTTCTCCCTTGTTGTGATCCTAAAGGCATGAAGTCTATAGATTCTTTCAAAAAGAAAGATTTTTTTACAAGGACTGTAGTAGGGGTTGCTATATAAGAATGAGAGATGCTCATTTTGTAAAGCTGTTTCTGAGGTTCATTTTCTTCAAAAAAAAAAAAGTGGTTCATCAGTAAAAGTTTCTATCTTGGCTTTTCCTCTCTACCCAAATTAATACTTGAAAATGCTCAAGATCATTAGTTCACTGTCTTCAGGATAATCAAAATATATTCTCTCCACAATTAAACTGGCTATAATTAATATTTGTCCCCAAATTATGGCATCACAAAAATAATACCAAAAAGGTCTGGGATTTCTTCCACTAACCTCAAAGTGCCAGAGCCATGCAAATTACCCTGGGGGTTCGCTTAGCTAGATGGGTGGAATGGAGCAAGCAACCTTTGTCTTGCATCAGCGGCAATTTGTGAGCTCTTGGTTCCCAATTTACTGTGATAGGCAATAGATACATACATCAGTACTAACAACTCCTGTTTTAATTAAACTTTAATATTCTCACAACTCTCCGAGGGAGGTAGCGCAAATATTACCATTTTGATTTTATAGATGAAGAGACTCACAAACTTAAATGACTTGTCCTTAACACTCTGCTAGTCTGAGATGGGATTTGCATGCATGCAATTAATAATAGCTAAAATGTAGATAGTGTTACTATGTACCAGGCACTGTGCTAAGCACTTAGCAATTACCTCATTTGATCCTAACAACAACCCTGTGTACTATTATCTCCATTTTACAGATTAGGAAATTGAGGAAAACTGAGGTTAAGTGACTCACCCAGGATCACACAGGTAGCAAGAGTCGGAGACTACATCTGAACTCAGATCCTCCTGACCCCTATACTATATTACCTCACATTTATATGTATAGAAAACAGATTGACAACCAGAAATGTAGAGACAGCGAGGTGGTATAGTCAATAGTGCTAGACCCGGAGTCAGGAAAACCTGAGTTCAAATCCAGCCTCAGATACGGTGGGCAACTCCCTTAACCTCTGCCTGCCTCAGTTTCCTCATTTGTAAATGAGAATTATAATAGCACTTCCCTGGGTTGTTCTGAAGATCAAAAGATTTAATATGTGTAGAAATTCTTGGTAAAACTTAAAACACAATATAAATGCTAGTTATTATTATTAGCATTATTCATTTACAAACTTTCTATGATCATACGAGGAATGGTAAATAATGATAAATAAGAAAAAAAATAATCCCAATTGGAACTTAGAAAGAGAAACTTTAAAATTGTTATGATCCTTCATGTATTAAAATTAATTAAATGTAAATAGATACTAACCAAGGTTAGTTATAAATTGATGTTCAAGTTTCTAACAAAACATTTTTAAAGTTCCTATTGGAGAAAAAGATACGTACTCACACACTTATGTGTGTTTACGCTTGTATTACACTGGGTGATCTCAAAGAGCTAGGACCATGAGGATTTTTTGTTTTCGTTTTACAAGTATGATTAGGACAAGGATCTTAGATCTGGTCCTATAACTTTTTGTTGTGTAGATTTGCCAATGTGAAATTGCACTGCACCAAGTCAGATCAGCAACTGGTCAATAACTCAGTCTTGGAAAGTTGTCCCAGGCATCAAGAGGTTAAATGATTCACCCAAGACCACTCAGCAGCCCATATAGGTCAAAGATGGGACCTGAACCTAGCTCTGCCTAAGTCCAAGGACTGCCCTCTGTATACAATGCTAAATGGCTTCTCAGAATCTTTTCTCCTCTTTTCCTTCATTTTCCCCTTCACTTTTTTTGCGTGTATGTGTGTATGCGTATGTATATGTTATGTATGTATATAATACCTGTGTATACACATATATGTATATCTCATACATAAACAAATGTATGTTACATTTCATTTACCACTTGGGAAGTATGGGAAGATCGTTTCATTTCCATAAATAAGTTTTGCATACAGGTTGTTTTTTAAAAACCATCTAACTAGTCTTCATTGTGTTTTGAAAATCCCCAAGCTACTTTTGTTTTGCATCCACCAGGGCGGTCAAAAGAAGGCAATAACACAAAAGATGCCCAAAGCCCAACGTGGACATACCCTTGATAAATATGGCCTCTATAGCATTCCGTACAACTTGGAGCTGAGACCATTATTTCAGTGAAGCCTGTTATTGTTCATTAGCACAAAGAGTGTGTAATAAATATAATGAAAGACTGCTTGGTTTACTCTATCTTTGTCATCTAAAGCAGTTCCATGAATAACTACAGGGATTTGTCTCTGAATGACTTATTTGCTTCCTGACTAATAAATAACATGTAATTAGGGTAATATATTGTTTCCTAGTTATGTTAGCAATGTAGCGAAGGGAAACAAATGAACAATTTTAAATATAAAAGAATAGTAGATAATTTTTATATTATCCCTTAAAGTCTTTAGCCTCATTATGCATAACTTAAACTACTGGGAGGTCTAAGTACAAAGCAAGAGCGGAGATTCTACATTTAATGAGTTTCTTTATTACTCAGGGCATGAATTACTAGTCTGATACTATAAAACCATGGCAAGTGCTCTGCATGTCAGATGAGATTGTCTTGGAGCAAGGCACTAGTCAGTGAACTGTCAGCAATGGGGACCAACTAGTCTGCTTTGAAAAGGATTAGGCTAGGAACTATGCCTCAGAATGTCAAGGTAGCTACAAGAAGGGTGGACTGTTTAACTCTTTATATACAGGGCTTGATCTCCCTGAGTCCTATTGTGATGAGAATTTTGTGAGTCGCAGGGTCATCCCCATTACTCAACATGGAGATGGACATCAATTACACCCCAAATGACCTCCAAAGGGCTGGGACAGAAATGCATCTGTAGTCCCTTGACACCAGAGGGCTATGGCCATCCCATCTCCACTGAACTCAAAAAGTCCTTCACAAAAAGGAATGCCTTTGTTGCCTCTCTCTGCAAAGAAGTTTTTATAATGACCTGAGAAAGGACTGCTAAGAGAATGACATCCAAAGCACTGTTGGTCTCTTTTCTGGGCTACACGATGAGCAGGCGCTTCCTTGAACACAGTTAGGCTCTACCAGGCTTCCAAGAGCAGGACAGTTAGAATATGATATATCCAACAGTCATTTCTTTGTATATGGCACAAGGACTAGGGTTTAGACACCACTGTGCTGATAAGTGAAGCAAATTTTTACTAGAATTGTAATTCCTTTCATTTACAGGGTAAATTAAGGTTTAGACAGAATTTTACATGTGTTATCTAGTGAGCCTAAAAGCAAACTTATGAAAAAGGTACTATTCTTATAATACCCCCAAAACTGAAGGGGTGGGGTTAAATGATAAATAAATGAATGAATGGACAGATAAAGAAATATTCCCAGTCCTTTAAGCTGATAAATGTTTAAAGAGAAATTTTTTAAATGCCCCAAAAAACTGAGGTGGGGGGATTAAGTTATAAATAAATCCAGTCATATAGGCTGATCAAAGTTTAAGGGGGAATTTGAATAATACCCCAAAAACTGAGGGGGATGGTGATTGTCCAATAATAAATAAATAAATAAATAGATAAATAAACAAATGAACTCAGTCATTTAAGTTTTTACGTGTTTCAGGGGGAATTTAAACTCAGCTCTTCATGACTCCATGTTCAGAAGTTTATCTACTATTTCATAAAAAGAATGCTTGACCGGAAATCAGAAAAGAAGTATTCACATTTTGACTGCCCCCAAATAGATTTGAGAAATTGACATGTAACCCTTAAAGCAATATTGGAGGCTAAAAATATATATATTAAAAATTACACTGATGAGATGACTAAAAGTAGTATATCTTTTAAAGATTTAAAAGGATAACAGATACATGAATGTGCTGCACCTGAGATTTAAAAAAATATATATTTTATACTGATATGTATTGAAATTTAAACTCCTCCCCTTCCCAAATGATTGAGACCTTTTGTCAGCAATAGTGGTTTCTAGATCCCTACCCTGTTTTGAACTCCTTGAAAGAAAACTATCATAGAAAGATAATATTTCACGGGTAAAATTTTGGAGGTTACTAAACTTTTAAGGTACTCTACAGATAAAAACTATAGTCAAAGGACCTTCATTTCAATACCAATGACGTTGGGCAAATCAGTTAACCCTTATGTCCCAATTTCTTCATCTGTAAAATGGAGAGCATATATACAATGAGAAGTAATGTGGCATAAGGAATAGATGGCCTGCCTTGGAGTCAAAAAAATAATTGTGCTTTATTCCTGCCTCTAATACATTCTAGCTCTAGGATTTGCAAGTTACTCCAACTCTTTTTGTCCTCAGACAAACCTTTAAGACTATAGGTTATATATGAGTTGCTTATCTGTATAGATGAAGGAAGTATCCATATGTACCCATAGTTCTCCTCCTCATCCTCATGGTATATATAGAACAGTAAAATGTCCTTATGTGTGCTCATGTGTGTTTTATTATGTGTATGAGAGACAAAGGAAGACAGAAAAAGGAGGGGGAGAGACAGAGAGAGAGAAGAGAGACATAGAGAAAGACAGAGACACACAGAGATACAGAGAAGACAGAATATACAATAAGAGTATACTATAA
This sequence comes from Bettongia penicillata ogilbyi, assembly GCA_023548195.1. Taxonomy (NCBI): domain Eukaryota; kingdom Metazoa; phylum Chordata; class Mammalia; order Diprotodontia; family Potoroidae; genus Bettongia; species Bettongia penicillata. The sequence goes on from JAJHZJ010000566.1 coordinate 1,523,092, forward strand.
GGTTGACACAGTGTCCCCACAGGATTGTTCTTGGACTAAATAGGGCACTGAGTGACTTGAAGTCAGGAAGAACTGAGCTTGGATCCCATTTAAAACGTTTACAAACTGTATGACCCTGAGCAGGTCACTCAATCTTTGAACCTCAGTTTGTACATTTTTAATACAGAAGAGTTGCACAGGATGGCCCCTGAAATCCTCTTCAGGCCTAAATTCATGACCCTATGCTAAAGCACTACATAAACATGAACTATCATCCTCCTCCTCCTCATCACCATTTTTATTATAAATTTGAGAGACAGCATGGAATAACAAATAGAGAGTCACCTTCAAAGTCAGGAAAGACTTGGGTTCGGCTCCTGAACCTGAGATATACTGGTTTTGTGACCCTAAAGAGCAAGTGATGATTTGTATTGCTATAGGGAGTTTCTTTGTTGGGAATTCCCTATACCAACAAAACCACCTGATCCAAGAAATTATCGAGTCATTTTGTCACAGTACACTCAATACTTCCCTTGCTCTCCCTGCTAAGACCAATAAGTGAGAGAAAGAGCAGTGATTCAGACATATAAATCTTTTACACATATAAATCATTGCTGTTTGCCAACGCCCTAGGGGAAAAGGGCTAATTTTCCTCCCTGAACCCCTAAATAGTAAGAACAGTGGGTAAGTAATAATCACCTAGCACTGGCAGCACTACCCTGGAACTGCTATGATCTACTTAATAAAAGCAGCTATCCATGTGGGGAAAATAAGGAGACAGAAGGATCATCTCAACATGGGCTTTTCCTTTAGTGTGGACTGTGGGAAGTGTAAGAACATGGGGTACGGACTGCAGGGATTGAAAGGATGGCAAGCGATAGTGATCTTTGTCATTTGCCCCGTGATGGATCCTACAACTTGATAGTTTTATCCCTCACCCAAAGCAAATGATTGTACTAACTGCTTTGCTGAAGATATTGAGGCCATCCAATGCCAATGCCTTCCTGCAAATTTTTCAGTGTTTTCACACCTCCTTCTCTCTAGTTTCAGAAAAGTTGACCCTCTTCCATGCTAAAGCTAACCCAGTCATTTAACCCAAAGTTCCATCTCCAGCCAGTGTGAAGGACAGTGAGAATCTTCATAACACTGCACAGTGGGTTCAACGATTGTCTTTCCAACATGGACAAGGAGCTGCTATGAATATATAAAGCAGAGGTTAGCCTACCTCCTCAGGCAGAAAAAGGGTCATGGAAGTGCCTCACCTCTTTCCAGGTTGTAAAGGAAAAGAAAGAGCCCCTTGAAAAAAGAAAGTTCTTTAGGGTGAACAGCAAAGTGCGGTTGGGGAGGCACTGGAGAGAATTCTGACCTGTTCAGAAGTTGGAAATTGAAGGAATATGAAAAAGAGGAAGAAGGGGAAAAAAAAGGAACACTGAATATCCCATCTCCGACACAACCCATGGAAGCTTGGACAAATTATTCAACCTTCTTGCCTTAGTTTCCTCATCTTTAAAATAAGATAACTGAACAAGATGGTTTTTGAGATCTCTTTGAGCTCTAGAGCTAGGGTCTTATAGACATTGCAAACAAAGTAATAAGTATAAAGATATTCCCATTGGTGTTGAGAAAGAGGGAAAGGAGAAAAGAGCCAGAGTCCTTGAGGAATAAGTAACTGATTGTCCTCCAAGGACTGCTGATGTGAATTCATAAATGGCATCAGGAGAGAAATTTTATAATAAAGATCAGAGTTAAGAAAAGGTAAGTAGTGGTGGTTATTGGCTCATTCTCACCAAGTACTGAGGCAGTTGTTTATTGACCTGATTAACAATTGATTTGTTAGTAATTTGAAAGTAATTTGTCTTCATTAATGTATATTCAAAAAAACGGTAAATAAGCTGCCAACATCTGTCAAACCTCGGGAACACTAATTATATGGAGAAATATAGATATTTGCCAGAATAAACCTAGAAAGCATTGGTAGAGATTATGGAGTCCTGAGCAAGAAACTCAAAACTTTAGGAATACAGGTGGTCCTACTCTGTTTACTACTGCCCATTAAAGACATGGACTTCAGAAGAGAAAGGTAGAATTGGGGCATGAGGAGAGTGTCATGGACATGTCTTTCTGAAAACAGGATTTGAATCGCTGGACCATTGCTTATAGAAGGGGAATTATGGGCTCCTGGACAGAAAGTGAACCTAACAAGAGTTTAGAAAAAATATATTTGCTTACAGTCTTGCAAACCTAATCATGAGGACTTTTGACTAAAGGAGAAAAGTGCTACATATAGCTATCTGCAAAGGTACAACATAGGAAGGACAATAGCAGTAGAAGTATCCAGTAACTTATTCACAGGACAAATTCCAGGAAAGGAGTCAGCGATAAACCTGTGGCCTCAGACGGTTATGCATAATTATACACTATTCAGGTAAGAAATAAAATAAATAAATAAAATAAAAATAAATTAAAAAATAAAATGTAAAGGCACTGAGACTTAGAATGAAGATACTCATCACAGGAATATGGCTACAGAGGGGAACACCTCATGCTAAAGGATGGGAGTAGAGTACCATTGCATATTAAGAACTTCCACTTAAGGGAAGAAGTCAAAGAACCATAAGGAGAAGAATGGTGGAGAACATTTGAGTGAAAGTCAACAAGAACAAAAATACCTAGTGATATTGTCACGGAAATATTCTACAGACCATCTAGGTAGAAGGGAGAGATAAAAGAGGAACTCAGGAAAATAATGATATGCCTGACACATAGGAATGATGGTGACTTCATTTATCTGAACATTAGCTAGAGCCTTATTTTTGCCAGAGGCAGAATAGCTAAGGAATTGTTGGTTGACTTTAATGTACCTCTACACTATTGATCCTGATCAAAAAGGAGAACTGACTGAAGTAGAAATATGTCAATCTCAAAAAGACCAATACATCTTAGAATTCATATCCTTAGATAGAGGAGAGAAAATCTGGGCATAGACTGACATATATCTTAGAATTGGGGAGGGCAGATTTCAAAGGACTTGGAGAAAAGACCAGTAAACTATCCCATAGCTATCCTATAGGGAAATTAGTCTAAGAGGGATGGGAAGTTTGCACAAAAAAAAAAAAATCAAGAGGCACAAGGAGAAATTATTTCACTGAGTAAGAAAAAGGAGTTATCTAAAAGACCAATGTGCAGGCACAGGAAACTCATAAAGTTACTTAAATATTTAAAAGAGGTAGAGAAATTAAACTCAGGGGCAGGGAACAAGGTAAATTTCAAAATGTAGAACTATCTTGCAAGAATACAAGGGCACTAAAGTTCAGAATGTGTAAAGGTTGGCAATGAAAGCTAACCTGTGTGCTCAGTGCCAAACTTGCAATTTTATTCTGCATTAATAACACTCCCTTCATCATTTTTTTATGCATAGACAATCAACAGAATAATAAAACCTTGATTTGTTGTAATTTGACAATTTTTAAGATGTAAATGATTACACTGAAAATAGACCTATCAGCTCTTGCAAGTCACTTTGAGCTAGCTCTAGCACACCTCTGGAAGTGACCATGCTACAGTAACTCATACTCAGGGCTCTAGGGATTACTCCGGTATGTGTAGAAAGATGTGAGAAATATACATCTATTATTCCTAACTAGAATTACTGAGTCCCTCCCAGAATGCTTTTCCTTTAAGCAAATCAATCAAGATGACATCATTAACTCTTAATCATGAAATATTTACTAAGAGAAGTAAATCAATAAAAAATCATAGCATAACATCATAGTCCAATCATAAGCATAGACCCTCTCCCAATACATGCATGGACCCTCTCCCAGTAGTGTGCATAATGTCCACCAGGAAAAGTAGTAGAAATTTACAGAAGTCTAGCATTGAAGTATATAAGCAGATAAAACCTGTATCTGGGGCAATTCATAATTCTGGATTTCAGGCCTTGAAGTGTTTGGTCTCTTTCGGGAACAATACCCCATGTCAAAAACTGGGCAAGATCATTTCCTGTTTGGACCTCTCTGCACTCCTGCTGGATGAAGATAGTTTTTTTTGTTAGGATCTCTGAAGTAATGTTAACCTCTTTTATTGTACAGCAGCTTTGAGCTCAGGATTTGTAGAGCTTCCTGGGTTTTCTCCTTTGTTTGAGACAACATCACACTCTTTCCATGAAAAGCCATTCCCTTTGAGTCTAGGATCTACAAAGCTGGTCATATTTGTTCTCTATAGACTTTGAGGGTCCTCCCTCTCAAGTTACACAGGTCAGTCAGGAATAGTAGAGGCAAACCTCTGAAGGGTTTCTCAAACTGTTTTTGTTCAGTTGTTCAATCATGTATGACTCTTTATGACCCCATGGACCATAGCACACTTCTATCTGTCCAAGTTCAAGTTCATTGTTTTCATGACACTATCTATCCATCTCATCCTCTGTCATTCCCATCCCCTTTCCCTTTTGTTTTTGGTCTTTCCCAACATCAGGGTCTTTCCCAATGAGTTTTGTCTTCTCATTATGTGGACAACATACTTAAGCTTCTGTGTTTGACCTTCCAATAAAGTCTGATGTAGTTTCTTTAAGCATTGATGATTTGATCTCTTTGCTGTTCAAGGGATTTTCAAAAGTCTTCTCAAGCACACAATTTGAAAACATTGATTCTACAGCAGTCAGCTTTCTTTATGGTCCAATTCTGACAGTCATACATATGGAAAAACCATAGCTTTGACAATACAGATCTTTGTCAACAAGGAGATTTCTGGGCCTTTCAGTATGCTATCCAGATTTTCCATACTTTTCTTTTTAAGGAGTAAGTGTATTTTAATTTCCTGGGTGCAGTTGCCATCTGCTGTGACCTTTGAACCCAAGGATATAAAATCTGACTCTGCTTCCATTTCTTCTTCCTCTGTTTGCTAGGAAGTGATGGAGCCAGTTGCCTTAGCTTTTGTTATGTTAAGCTTCAAGACAGCTTTTACACTCTTCTCTTTCACAATTCACTTTTCATTCCTTTTCATATTCACAATTCCTTTTCCTATTCTGCCATCAGAATGGTATCATCTGCATAGCTGAGATTCTTGATATTTCTCCTGGCAACTTTAATTTACTTTTGATTCATCCAGCCTGGCATTTCAATTATGTACTCTGCAAATAAGTTAAACAAATAAGGTGACAATAGGCAGCCCTGCCATATTCCTTTACCAAAATTAAGCCAATCAGTTGTTTCAGATTCAATCCTGTTGCTTTTTGACCCACATACAGGTTCCTCAGGAGACAAGTAAGCTGATCTAGTCTTCCCATCTCCTTGAGGACTTGCCACATTTTGTTGTGACCCACACAGTCAAAGGTTTTAGTACAATCAAAGAAGCAGAAGATGAGCTTTCTGGAATTCTCTTGCTTTCTCCATAAACCAGTGAATGTCGGCAATTTGGTCTCTAGTTCATCTGTCTCTTTGAAAACCAGCCTGGTCTTCTGGTAATTTCAGTTCACATAATGCTGAAGCCTAGCTTACAGAATCTTGAGCATTACCTTGCTGGCATGTGACATGAACATAATTGATAATTTGAACATTCCTTAATATTTTCCTTTTTTAGGATAGGGACATAAATTGATCTTTTCCTATACAGTAGCTATTGCTGAATTTTCCAAATTTGCTGGGATATTGAGTGTAGCAACTTAACCGTAATGTCTTTTACTATTTTAAATAGCTCAGGTAGAATTTCATCACTTCCACTAGCCTTGTTAGTAATCCTTTCTAAGGTCCACTTGCCTCCATTCTCCAGGATGTCTGGATCTAGATCAGTAACCACACCGTCATGTTTATTGGTGATGTCTCAAACTGTAGATCTCACTAAAGAATAAAGCAGCCCTTCTCCAGTCTGCTTTTAAAATAGCAGGGAACTCTGTTTTCTCTATTCAGCAACCAGAATAAAAGCTTTCCTCCAATCAGATCAGCTCCCACAACAAGTAGAGTCTGTCTATATCTAGTCAGTTGAACTCAGCAACTATCTCTGTTCCACTTATCTACCTCTGTCAGTTTCTCAGATCCATTGGCTTCTGGTTACCATAAGCAATTTCTTAAATCAGCTTCAGCCTTCTAATTCCCTGGCTTCTCAATCTCTCCTGATACAAATCAGCACCTCCTCATATGTGTTGTGACCCACCTCTCAAGTTAAGACACTCCAAATTAACATTTCTGTTAAATATGCAGCAAGTAGTCAAATACAATCTTCTCATAGTCCTCAATCAACTCTTTAATTTAGTTTCTCAGCAATAAATTTCCAAATACAAGATGGAGGAGGAGAAGTAGAAGAAGCAACGGAAGAAGAAGAAGACAACAAAGAAAACAATGCATTACAACAATCTACACCATGTTGGCACACTGGGTTTCTATCACAACATCTGTGTTTCTCTTTCCTAGCACTCTAATCTGAGGGTCCAGTTTGCTCTCAGAACTCTCTGTTTCTGTCTTCAAGTTATACTTCTCTGTGCTTTTCATGTAAATGTCCCTTTTACCCATTTCAGTAAATGAAATGCCCACATACGAAAGCAGAATCACCTCACAGTGAGAGAAGCAAAAGGGCTTTTTAGTTAAATTGAAAAAAGAGCAGGATCTGAAAAATTTTAGAACTGCTACTTGGAGAAGATGGGAAAATTAAAATGGACAACGTATATTAGGCAAAGCAAGTTAACTATTTGCTTCTGTTTTCCTTTCCAAGGAAAATGACTTTTGGATTTGAAAATGCACAAGAAAAATAATTAATATGGAGCTGAAACTCAACATTAGGCATAAGGAGATTAAGAAGACCTAGTTGCCCTTGATAAATTCAAGCAACCTGATCATAATGAACTGCATCTCCTTAAAGAAATGGAAGAATGAGCAGACAAAATTGCTGAGAAATGATTAGTGGTTTTTGAATGATCATGAAGAATGGGGGAGGTCCTACAGAATAGCAGAAAAGAAAATATCTCAGTTTTCTAAAAAAAAAAAAAGCAAAAGAATAAAGAGTGCAAACTGTAACCTAGTGAATTTCACTAATTTCTCACCAAAAAGAAATTTAGAATATGTTATTTAAAAAAAAGATTTGTAAACATTGAGACAGAAAAGCAGTAGCCTCAACAAATAACATAGCTTCATCAAGAATAGACCATGCCAGACTGGACTCATTTCCTCTTTTTACAAAGTTGGTGAGATTGAAAGATCAAGAGATATAGTTTATTTAGATATGATCAAATTATTTGATAAAATGCAATTATTGTGAACAAGACATAGACATATGGGCTAGATGATAGTACAGTTAAGGGGATCCTGACTGGCAAAATAACCAGACTGATAGAGCAGTCATTACCAGTTTAACACCAACATGGAGCTGCTGGACCATACCAATGGAGGGAACGCCTATATCAAAAATATTATGGTTCCAGTAGAATATAAACTAATGTGGAGGAAGGTCACCAGTGAAGTTCCCCAAAGATCTGTCTTTGGTGCAGTGCAGCTTGACATTTTTATCCTTGACTTGGAAGAAGGCACATATGTCATGCTTGTCAAATTTGCAATGCAGACAAAGCTGGGAGGAATGGTGAACATGATGAGACATTGGAGAAATCACAACAGGCTAGAATAATGGACTAAATGAAATGTGATGAAATTTAACAAAGTGAATGTACGTGTGAACTCAAAAAAATCTACATTATCAATGCAAAATAGAGAAGGTGTGGCCAGGCAGCAGTTCATCTCAAAAAATATTTGGAGATTTCAATGAACAACAAGCTCAGTATGCCAGACAATGCAAAATAGTAGCCAACTGTTACAAATTCAGTTTTAGGTTATACTAAAAGAATTATAACATTCATAATAAGAAAGCAATAGTCCTACTGCCCTACTTTGGTCAGATCCTATCTAGGGTCCTATGTCTAGTCCTGGGCGTTTTAGGATGACTGTGAACAAGATAACAAGATGGAGAAAATCCAATGGATGATAATCTGTATGCTAAGAGCATGGCAGTTCATACCATGCAAGGATTAATTCAGTGGCAGTGGAGGGAAAAAATGCATAAGAGTTGTCTATAACCATATGAAAACATATTCTTTGTCATATTCTTTGTGGCACTTCAGAACTAAGAGAAATGAAAATCACATAGAGACAAGGTTAAGCTCGTAAGAGATAGCTTGTTGAAATGGATTGAATAAAGGACTTAACTTAGAAATACCCAACTTCCAATTCTACCTCAGACACTAATTAGCTGTGTGACCCTGACCTTCTTAGCCTCAGTTTCCTTATCTGAAGAACAGAGATAAAAATAGCACCTACTGCACAGAGTTGGTATGAGAATGGAGTCCTTCTAACAAATAAAAGTATCTAGAAATGAAGTGGGTTACTCTGGAGAACTATGCAGTTTACCTTCACTAACATGTGTGTTCGTCCTTCATGCCAAAGAAGACCATCCCATCAGAGAAATAATGACATGACTTGCACTTGACTTGGTTTTGAGTGAGGGAGGGCTGTGCAGGTCACCAACCTCACTTCTCCTCCAGAGAGTACTGTACCACGTGACTTCTGGATTGTGAAAAAAGCATTTTTTTTCAGATTATAAAGTGCCATATTAATTGAAGCATCCTTAACATCATCATCATCACTCTTAGATGAAAGGTTCTGTCAGAGAGTGAATAAATCCATTTCTTCAAAGAACTGATTTTAGAGTCATCTGAATCCAGTGACCAGATATTCATCAGAATGACTGAAGATGACACAGGATGAGACAACTGGGGTTAAGTGACTTGACCAAGGTCACACAGCTAGTGAGTGTCAAGTGTCTGAGGGAAGATTTGAACTCAGGTCCTCCTGACAGCCACATTGGCACTCTATCCATTGCACCACCTAGCCACCCCTACCCTTACTAATGGTCTTCAAGAAAAGATAGAAGAGTTGTTTACTCACTGGGAATACTGTTGAGAAAATTCATGTATAGATGTGGGTGGAACTATTTGAGTTCTTACCCTCCTTCCCAATCTGATTCTATATGATTCCTCTATAATCAGTTCTATCAAACATTCTCTCTCTTGTGCATTTTAAGGTTATCCCTATCTACGAAATCCTTTGCTTGTCATCTAAAAATCAACTAACAATCAGCAAGTATTTATTAAGTACCTCCCATAAGCAAGACACCGTGCTAGGCACCAGGGATATAAAAGCAAGGAAGGAAGGAAGGAAGGAAGGAAGGAAGGAAGGAAGGAAGGAAGGAAGGAAGGAAGGAAGGAAGGAAGGAAGGAAGGAAGGAAGGAAGGAAGGAAGAGAGAAAGAAAGAAGGAAAGAAAGAAACAAAGAAAGAGAAAGAGAGAGTGTGTTTATTCTAAGGGAGCTTACATTCTATCCTTCAAAATATGCAGTTATTCTCATATTAAACCAAAAGAAAGGCTATCTTTAAAACAAACAAAAAAATCTGCCCCTTAATCATCGTACTGTCTCTCTCCTCACCTTCTCTGTCAAATTCCTAGAAAATGAGTTGACATGCCCTGCCTCCACATCCTCACCTCCACTTGCTTCCCAGTCCTTTACAGTGTGGATTCTATATCCACCACTGTTCTTTCTCAGGTCCCTAGCAGCTTCCCCATAACCAAACATGACAACTTGTTTTCAGTCCTTATCCTTTTTGACTTCTTTGTAGCATTTGTCACATTTGACCACCTTCTGTTTCTTAACGGTCCCTCCTCCCTTTTATTCTTTGACCCTACATTTTCTGCTTTCTCCTTTCACTTCCTTGCCTGCATCTTTGCAGTCTCTGACTGCTTCTCATCCTTTTTCTACTTAAACATGAGTTTTCTTCATGATTCCTTCCTATCTCTTTTCCAAAAGTAGATAACTCCCTTGTCTCTCCCCAAATAGGGGATAGATTATAATAATTTAGGGAGACAGAGACACAAGGCGGTGGGGGGGATTATTCCCAGATAATCAATCCCTAGGCTCTTAAGCTATCTCCAGACTTCTAATCCTGCATTTCCAAATGTCTGTAGCATATCACGTTCTTTCCTAAATCTTCCCAGATGCCTTACTTCTTTGTTAATGACCCCATCATCCTCTTTGAATCTTTTCTGTCCCTGCATCCCATAAATCCAAAGAATTGCCAAGTCCTTACCTCAGTAATTATATTACCTCAGTAAAGATATTACCTCAGTAATATCTTTGACACCCAACTCCTCCTCTCTGTTCCTGTTACAATCACCCTAGTTTGGAGCCTTATATATTCTCTAAATTGTTGTAATAGTCTTCTGACTGGTCATCCTGCCTCTAAAGTATCCTCTCTCTCTAATCCATCCTTGACAATGCTACCTGAGTAACCTTCCTAATGCTCCACTGCGACCAAGTTACTCATTATACATTATTTCCATACTTGTATTCTATGGACCAGCCAAACCGGCCTTCCTGCTATTCTTCATTCAGAATATGTCATCTCCCATCACCATCCCTTTGTACCAGCTATCTCTATGCCTGGAATGTATTCCCTCCTCATTTCTGCTTCTAAGAATTGCTTACTTCCTGTAAAAATTAACTCAAAAACTACATTTCTACATAAAATGTTTCCTGATTTCATTCAACTTTTTATGTGCCTCACCATATTACCTTGTATTTATTTATATATTCAGTATTTTGTATTCTTCCATATATACCTACACATGTTGGTCTCCTCCAGTAAACTTATTCTTGAAGGCAAGAAAGACTGTTTCATTTTTGTTTTCGTATCTCCAGTGTCTAGCACAGTATTTGACATACAGTAGGTGTTTAATAAATGTGTGTTTTTTGATTGATTGCCAAGGTCACCCAGTTAGTAAATGGTAGAGTTGAGATTTGAAAGGAGCAATTTGACTCCAAATCCAGTTCTCTTTACACTGTACTACATGACTTCTGGATTGTGAAAAAAACATTTTTTTTTCAGATTATAAAGTGCCATATTAATTGAAGCATCCTTAACATCATCATCATCACTCGTAGATGAAAGGTTCTGCCAGAGAGTAAATGAATCCATTTCTTCAAATAACTGATTTTAACAAAGAATCAGATTAGGAGAGGTTTTTTTTCAGACCCAAAGTGAAAAACTGAGCCCTAGATTTCAGATTTAGTTGATCCATTAACAGTTCTGTTAGAGATGTAGAAGGAGGACCCTGTTTAGAATGCAAGTAAATTGGAGTGCAGAAAAGACATGTTGGAACACATCTTTTAATAATACATGCTGGAAAAGTAATATCTATTAATTACTACATGCATTATTAATAAAGTATTTAGAACTCTTACCTTAATTTAGGTGTTATCAGGAAATTAAACTGCAGCTAATCCTACCTCAGAGGTTGAGGGCTGAATATTTGAAAGATAGTGGGCAAGTCCTGACAAGCTGAGAGCTTACAACTTAGCATAATGGGAAAAAAAAGTTGTCAAGCTTACAGCTGGATATATCCAATTTAATGTAATACACTTCCCAATTTCACTGTCATCAAGAAGGTGCATCAGCTCATGTAACTCTTTTTCTTAGAAAATCTCTCAATATTTCTACGAAGCAATTGTACTTATTATACATTGTCCCACTATTAGCCTTGTACTTCACAGATGTCACTGGTATCCCTTTTACGGAAAGAAGTAGAACCTTGAATACAACGTTCCACAGTCTCATGCAAGGCAGATTGGAAAAGGAACCAAAAGCATGTCCCTCACTTATGCCTGAAATCCTTTTATTAGCTGGTCTTCCTTGCTTTTAATCTCTCCCCATCTTGACTATATCGTATCTTACTATATAGGATTACTATGTAATAGGATAGGATAGGATATAATCTCATAGATCCTATCTTAGCCTATTATATTACTATTGGATAAACATACTCAAATACAGATTTGCTTAAGTGATTATCATCATAAAAATAAAAGACTTCAGTGACTTCTCTTTGTCCACAGGCGGAGTCTAAACTCCTTTATTTGACATTTGTGGCCATTCCTAATCTCATCCCCATCTGCCTTTCTAGTCTTTTCTCCCATTACTCTCTACACATCTCTTCACTTCAAGCAAACGTTCATTTTTGCCCCAACTCTAAGCCTGTCTCGTGCTCCCTCCCGCTTTGTGGTTCCTCCTCTTTTCCACTTTACCCAATGGTACCAGTCTTCATGGCCCACTTACACTCAGCCTCCTCATATCTACTTTCGGGACCACCCTCAATCTCCACAATTTTCTTCAGCGCTTTGTTTCACTAACTTTCATTTGGCGGTTACCATAGTCCAGACCACATTCTGATATCTATTGCTCTGTAATTATTGTGGATGTAATGGGAATAATCAAATGATGAACTGGAACCATCCCATGAGGCATGTGTGGTGATAGGCTTCTATCCTAGCCCCTTATTAAAGAACATGAGCTACTAGAAGATCTTGATTTGACCTTGTGTCCTCATGATTGAGTGTTGAGGGAAAGAGAATTTGCTATTGAGCCAGGAAAAATGGTCCTCCCCTCTTTCCCTCTTTCTCCTCTTTCTCCCTCTTTCTCTCTCCTTATCTCATTCCCATTTCTTTTTTTCTTCTCCCTCTCCTTCTCTCTACAACCTCCCATCCCTATCCTTCCATTCCTTTCTTTCCCTTTATACCTTTAGTCTCTCTCTCCCTCATCCAAAACCTCTCCCCTTCCCTCTATCTCTATCTCTGTCTCTCTCTAGCCTTATCTCTAGCTATCTGTCTGTCTGTCTCTTCTCTCTTTCTCTCTCTGTAGCATATCATATGGAAACATTCCCATTATAGCAATGGTGACTACATACATATGACCATAATAACATATGCTTACCGGGCAAGCCTAATCCTGCACCCCCAATCCCTGGCTACATCTTCTACTTTGTGTTTCGTTCCCTGAGCGTAGGTGACCAAATAGTGACCCTGACGTGAATATTTCTAGTCTTGGCAGCTACCTCAGGAACTTGAGGGTTTGGGAACCCCTGGTCTGAGTGTTGACTATCCAACAGAACGAACTTTGATTCTTTTCTTGTAGATCTTAATGCCTTTAGCTCCACAGATTCCATCATGGGGCCTTCCCCATTCTCATTAGTGATTGCCTCACAAGGCATATTATCTTCTCTACCACCCTCCACCTTGTGGTTGTGAAACCATAATCAAATCATATTCTAGTCACTGAAAGTGTATATCAGTATATTTCTTTATGCCTCTACTCATCATCCCTGTAACTTTCCAAACTAAAACAATATCTCTTCAAACACCATTTCTGCATGTTAAATATTGCTTCCTCCTTTTGAATGCAAGTCAGGTAACAGTAAGAATGGGTTCAGCTTTTGTATTTATGTCACCAGCACTTCGCACATAATACGCTCAATGAAGGCTTTTTCATTTATTAATTCACTGATTCAGACATGAGGGAGAGCCTATGTAAAACCTAAGAGGAAGCAGATGGAATGTCACATATGAGGAGCAACAAGTAGGCCAGTCTGTCTGGAATTTGGTATGTGAGAGAGAAAAAATGTAATTAAGCCTAGAGAGATAGGTGGTAATCAGACTGTGAAGGACTTTCAATTTCATCTATTCGATTAATTTTGTCCTGTAAGCAACAGAGAGCTATTGAAGTTTCCTGAGTGGGTTTGGGGGTGGGGAGGGCAGCATGATCAGACTTTTCACTGTTTGTACAGCACTTCTGAATATATAAGTATTTGTGAGAAGGGTAACAAATCAAGCCTCTGACACGTTAGTGTGAATGATCTGATTATCCCTAGTGAAGTTAGATAAGGCAATGAGAAAGCACTGGGTGTGGTAGGTGTTTAGAATCACAGGTCCAGATTTTGACAAGGGAGAAAAGGGAACAGAAAAGTTAATGTTGAGGAGAAGAAAACAAGGACTCTATTTCACAGATTTTCCTAAGGCTGGGCCTTGCCCATTTTCATTTTAAATTTTGGGAAGTATGAAAACTATTAGGAGAAAGCATCAAGAGATACGTATTGGAAGACCTGATAAATGATAACTGGCATATATTTTGTCTGTTTTCCTCCAAAAGATCTGCATGTAATTTTTAAGAATTAAGATTTGGATGTGAAGAGTTCCTTTTGAAGTTCATGGGAGTTGAGAGTGTGGAAAACATGTGGAGAAAATAAAGTCCATTATCTTATTAAACCACAGTTCCTCCCAGAGTAGTTAGTAGCCAGCTGGAAGGTTCTTATCCCTCATTTACAGATGAAGACTGAGACCCAGTATGAATGTGCCCCAAGTGCTGGAGGGGGTGAGTGGGGGAACTGAGACTGGAACCAAGGCTGCTGACTCACAGGTGCTGCATGTGCCCACATCTGCCACTACAGACCACAGGTGCACCATGACCCAAGGCTGCTGACTCACAGGTGCTACATGTGCCCACATTTGCCACTACCACAGACTACAGTCCACAGGTGCACCATGACCCAAGGCTGCTGACCCACAGGTGCCACATGTGCTCACATCTGCCACTACCACAGACTACAGTCCACAGGTGCACCATGACCCAAGGCTGCTGACCCACAGGTGCCACATGTGCTCACATCTGCCACTAACACAGACTACAGTCCACAGGTGCACCATGACCCAAGGCTGCTGACTCACAGGTGCCACATGTGCTCACATCTGCCACTATGAACCACAGGTGCACCATGACCCAAGGCTGCTGACTCCCAGGTGCCACATGTGCTCACATCTGCTACTAACACAGACTACAGACCACAGGTGCACCATGACCCGAGGCTGCTGACTCCCAGGTGCCACATGTGCTCACATCTGCTACTAACACAGACTACAGACCACAGGTGCACCATGACCCGAGGCTGCTGACTCACAGGTGCTACATGTGCCCACATCTGCCACTACGGGCCACAGGTGCACCATGACCCAAGGCTGCTGACTCACAGGTGCCACATGTGCTCACATCTGCCACTAACACAGACTACAGACCACAGGTGCACCATGACCTGAGGCTGCTGACTCACAGGGGCTACATGTGCTCACATCTGCCGCTACAGACCACAGGTGCACCATGACCCAAGGCTGCTGACTCACAGGTGCTACATGTGCTCACATCTGCCGCTACAGACCACAGGTGCACCATGACCCAAGGCTGCTGACTCACAGGTGCTACATGTGTTCACATCTGCCACTAAAGACCACAGGTGCACCATGACCCAAGGCTGCTGACTCCCAGGTGCTACATGTGCTCACACCTGCCACTAACACAGACTACAGACCACAGGTGCACCATGACCCAAGGCTGCTGACTCACAGGTGCTACATGTGCTCACATCTGCCACTAACAGACTACAGACCACAGGTGTACCATGATCCAAGGACGCAGTTACTGGTTGATTGATTGATTACATGTAGGAATGGGATAAAAGTATATAATGTTTTTGGTTTGGAGTTTTTTGCAACTTTTATAGTACTGATTATCCCTGGCACCCATTTGGTAATTATCATATTCTTGTCCCTTCAACTTAAGCTGAGGTTTGTGAACATAAAAAAAAAAATTGGGGGGTGGAGCCAAGATGGCGGAGTAGAAAGACTCATGTATGCTAGCTCCGAACCCACAGCCCATATGTTTCCTGCAAGAAGAACTCCCCACACATTCTGGATCACTGCAAGGTGCGCAGAAACACAGTGGAAAAGATTTCCGTTCCAGAGAGCCCTGGAGAGTGGTCCCCAGGGGTCCATCGTGTCCTGGAAAGCGGAGCCCACCCCTGAACTGCCCTGGCTGCGCGGCTGAGAGGAGCAGATCCGAGCAGGCTTCAGAGATGGAACCTCCGGTGGCCAGGAAGGTCCCTCCACCCACAGACGCTACAGGTCAGTGAGAGAGACATCTAGGCTAGCCAAGAGGGGAGCGGGGTGTCCCCGTGGCTCAGGCCCCCTCGGGAGGAAGTGGCAGAGGGAGCGGCAGAGGCAGTGGCGGTGGCCCAGGACTCTCCAAGCAGACAGGATGTTCATTACTGAAGGTCTCTGCATAAACCACCTGAGGGAACTCAGCCTGGGAGACGGCCCTGCCCCCACCTGCCCCATTACTGAAGGTCTCTGCATAAAGCCCCTGAGGGAACTGAGCCTGGGAGGCGGCCCTGCCCCAACCCTGGCCCCAGAACTTAAGCTCACATTGAATAGCAGCCCCACTTGCTGCAGAAAGCCCATTTGAATCTCAGACCCAAAGCACTAGCTGGGCGGATCTAGGTGGGGGTGGACAGGAATCTCAGAAGTCAAGTAACTGGTTGGGAAAATGCCCAGAAAAGGGAAGAAAAATAAGACTATAGAGAGCTACTTTGAGGGGGCACAGATGTTCCCACCTTTCAAGTCTGATGATGAGGAACTATTCTTACCATCAGGGAAAGATGTGGAGGTCGGGGTCTCTGTATCCCAGACATCCCAGGGGGATGTCCGCCATGCTTAGGTCATGGAAGAGCTCAAAAAGGATTTTGAAAATCAAGTTACACAGGTGGAAGAAAAACTGGGAAGAGAAATGAGAGAGATGCAAGAAAAGCATGAAAAACGGGTCAATACCTTGCTAAAGGAGACCCAAAAAAATGCTGAAGAAAATAACACCTTGAAAAATAGGCTCACTCAATTGGCAAAAGAGGTTCAAAAAGCCAATGAGGAGAAGAATGCTTTCAAAAGCAGAATTAGCCAAATGGAAAAAAGAGGTTCAAAAGCTCACTGAAGAGAATAGTTCTCTCAAAATTAGAATGGAATAGATGGAGTCTAATGACTTTCTGAGAAACCAAGAAATCATAAAACAAAACCAAAAGAATGAAAAAATGGAAGAGAATGTGAAATATCTCATGGGAAAAACAACTGACCTGGAAAATAGAACCAGGAGAGACAATTTAAAAATTATGGGACTACCTGAAAGTCATGATCAAAAAAGAGCCTAGACATCATCTTCCATGAAATTATCGAGGAAAACTGCCCTGAGATTCTACAACCAGAGGGCAAAATAAGTATTGAAAGAATCCATCGATCACCACCTGAAAGAGATCCAAAAAGAGAAACTCCTAGGAACATTGTGGCCAAATTCCAGAACTCCCAGGTCAAGGAGAAAATCTTGCAAGCAGCTAGAAAGAAACAATTCCAGTATTGTGGAAATACAATCAGGATAACTCAAGATCTAGCAGCTTCTACATTAAGGGATCAAAGGGCGTGGAATAGGATATTCCAGAAGTCCAAGGAACTAGGACTAAAACCAAGAATCACCTACCCAGCTAAACTGAGTATAATACTTCAGGGGAAAATATGGTCTTTCAATGAAACAGAGGACTTTCAAGCATTCTTGATGAAAAGACCAGAGCTGAAAAGAAAATTTGACTTTCAAACACAAGAATGAGAAGAAGCATGAAAAAGTAAACAGCAAAGAGAAGTCATAAGGGACTTACCAAAAGTGAACTGTTTACATTCCTACATGGAAAGACAATATTTGTAACTCTTAAAACTTTTCAGTATCTGGGTAGTTGGTGGGACCCCACACACACATACACACAGACACACACTTACATGCGTGCACGCACACACACATACACACATGCACGCACATACAGAGACAGAGAGCACAGAGTGAATTGAATAGGATGGGACCATATCTCAAAAGAAATTAAGGTAAATGGTGAGAGAGAAATGTAGTGGGAGGAAAGAGGGTGAAATGGAATGGGGTAAATTATATCTCATTCAAGAGGCAAGCAGGAGACTTTTTAGTGGAGGGAAAAAGAGGAGAGCTGAGAAAAAAAACAAGAAGTTTACCCTCATCACATTTGACTAAAGGAAGGAATAAAATGCACACTCATTTTGGTATAAAAACCTATCTTACAATACAGGAAAGTGGGGGAGGAGATAAGCAAGGAGCGGGTGGTGATGGTAGGGAGGGTAATGGGAGGAGGGAGCAATTTGAAGTCAACACTCGGGGAGGGACAGGATCAAAAGACAGAACAGAAACAATGGGGGGCAGGATAGGATGGAGGGAAATACAGTTAGTCTTACACAACACGACTATCAGGAAGGTCATTTGCAAAGCTACACAGATATGGCCTATAATGAATTACCTGCCGTACCAAAGGGAATGGGTGGGGAGGGAGGGATGGGGAGAATTTGGAACTCAAAGTTTTAGGAACAACTGTTTAGTATTGTTGTTGCTACTAGGAAATAAGAAATACAGTTAATGGGGAATAGAAAGTCATCTGGCCCTACAGGACAAAAGAGAAGATGGGGACAAGAGAAGGGAGGGATGATAGAAGAGAGGGCAGATTGGTGATAGGGAAAATGAGAATGCCCGGTGTATTGGGGTTGGTGGAGGGGATAAAAGGGGAGAAAATTTGGAACTCAAAATTTTGTGAAAATGAATGTAAAAAGTTAAATAAATTTTTATTAAAAAAAAATTTAGCAAGTCAGTTTCAGAATAGTTTCCTTTGTAATCCTATGGGTTTTGTTTTATACAATTAAAAACATTGTTCTATAGCATTTACCAACCTGCCAAAGACACAAGGAAGATAGAGAAGAGCTCAATGAGATTGTGAGCTCTTATAGCACAGGAGCTGTGTCTTAGCCCCCCAATCCCTGCCCCTACATCCTCCCCTAATACAGTGTCTTGCATACATTAGGGACTGTTTGTTGTTGTCGTTGCTGATATCAATATTGTCATCCTTACCGTCATCCTCTTCATCCTACTTCACTTTCTCCTCTTTCTTCTTATTCTTTTCCCCCTTCCCTTACTTCTCATTATTCTTTATAATTAACCACTTAGATGGCACCATCTTGAACTTCGGAGATAATTATCCAGAACTGAACAATTTATAGTGACAGCCTTAGACTTCTAGCTCTCTGCCCATCAAGCCTCCATGTACTAAATTCTACACCAGGTACAGCCCACATAACACATCCTATAGGAAAAGAATTCTACAATAATACCCAACCCTCAATTTAATTTGTATTTGCTTTGTTTATACTTTGTATTTACACATCCACATGCATTCTTTCTATTTTAGTAATACTTTATATCTCCCCAATAAATGTCAAAACAATTTTTATATTTCTTTTAAGTTTTGAGTTTTAAATTCTATCTGCTCTCTCTTTCCTCTGTCATTACTGAGATGGTAAGCAATTCAATTTAGGTTATACAGATGCAATCATGTAAAACATTTTCACATTACTCATTTTGTACAAAAAGACTCAAGGGGGGGAGGAGAGACAGAGAGTGAGACAAAGAGAGAGAACAAAGGAAAGAAACAAAGAAAAAAGGAGGGAGGGAGAAAGGGAAGAAGGGAGGAAGAAGGGAGGGAAGGAGAAAGGAAGGAAGAGAGGGAGGGAGGGAGGAAAGAGAGAGAAAGGAAGGAAGGAAAGAAGAGAGAGGGAGGGAAGAAGGAAAGAAAAAAGAGAAAGAAGGAAAGAAAGAAAAAAGAAAGAAGAAAGAAAGAGAGAGGAAGAGAGAAAGGAAGGAAGGAAAGAAGGAAGGAAGAAGGGAGGAAAGGAGGGGAGGGAGAAAGGAAGAAGAGAGGGAGGAAAGAGAGAAAGAAAAAAAGAAAAATCATATGTTTCAGGCTGTATTCAGACAATATCAGTTCTTTCTCAGGAGGTGGATAGTATGTCTCATCATGTGACCTTTGAGCTAGTCTTGGGTCATTATATTGCGTGAATAGCTAAGTCATTCACAATTCTTCATCGTAGACTATTGCTGTTACTGTGTATGTACATAATTTGTGACACTCCCTTCTCCCCAGCCCCAGTAAAATGTAAACTCTTTGAAGGCAACTGTTTGGATTTTCCTTTCAAAATTCTGGCCCCTAACGTAGACTGTTGCGCATAACAGGTACCTTATACATACTTGCTGCTTTGAATGCCAGGTTTTGATTTCTAGGGGAGAAGAAGGGATTGTCAAAGAGCATTAATGACATATTGTGCCTCTTAATAATTATCATCATTATTAGTCCTACTGTTGACCTGCTTTAGTACATTAGTGAGTTCCCAGGATCAGGGAATTATATCCCTTGGTACATAGAGTATATGCAAATATGACTGCTGAATAGCTGTTGGTGGTATCCAAAGACTCCAGGAGAACACAAGAAGTGACATCCATTTAGAAATGGGAAGAAGGTAGAGACTCCTTTCATAGGACCCTTCACCTCCCCTTTCCACATAACTGGGATGCTCCCTCTCTTCGCCTCCTTCTCTTAGTTTCTCAGCTTCCTTCAGTTCTTGGCTCAGATTCTAAGCTTTTCCCAGTCCCCTCAGCTATTAGTGTTTTCTTCACTGAGATTATCTCCCTTTGACACTGTTTCTATCTTCTGGTGCGGACCTACATGTTATCTCCTTCATTGAAATGAGTGCGCCTTAAAGTGCATCTTAAAGGGGGGTTTTGGTTTTTACTTCTCCTTCTAGATGTAGTTCTTAGAACTTTGCCTGCACATTGGAAATGCTTAAAGAGTGCTTTTTAATTGACTGACTTAAAAAAGACGAAATTGAAAAATTCTACAATAAATTATAAGAAGCAGGGTTTTTGATGACTAATGCGGAAATATGTTTAAATGGTTGTACATGTATAGCTTCTATCAGGTTGCTTGTTCTCTTGGGGGGAGGGGAGAGGAGGGAGAAAAGAATTGGGAACTCAAAATATTATAAAAGTAAATATTGAAAAAAATAGTCACCCTTAAAAATAATAAAAATAAATGAATTTCTTTTTAAAAAATGATGGTTTGTAAGCTTTTAGAAATGAAAATGGTAAACACTGAGTCTATATGGGTTCATTTAGACTATGTCCTCTAAGACTAGTCTGATTTCCTTTTTCTGCAGGATAGGTGAGTATATCAGTGAAATGCTAAAAATCTAGTATACTCAGGTTTCAGCAAAACAGCTTAGTGAAGTCTTTCAAAATATCCTTATAGAAAAGCTTGTGTTCAGTTTTGTCCAACTCTTCATGACTACAACTTGAGGTTTTCGTGGCAAAGATGCTGGAGTGGTTTGCCATTTCCTTCTCCAGCTCATTTTACCTGTGAGGAAATTGAGGCAAGCAGGGGTAAGTGATTTTTTCAAGGTTACACAGCTAATAGGTATCTGAGGCCAGATTTGAACTCAGGAAGATGAATGTTCCTGACTCCAGACCTGGTGCTCTATGCACTGAACCTAGCTGCCCAGCTATGTGCTATGTGGTAATATTTTTAGTAGGATTTATAACTTGTTGACAATTGAGAAGTGGAAACTTGTGAGCTAAGGTCAATCTGGTGAATGGGCTCTAGTGGAATACTACAGAGCTTCGTTTTGGGCCCTACTTTATGAAATTGGAGGTATAGGATTTAAATTAAGAGACAGGAGGCATACTTATCAAATTGACATGAAACATAAAGCTGGAATGGATAGCTCAAGGAGAAAATCAGGGTCCCCAAAAGATATCATCAGGCTGAAATGAAGGGCTATGTTTAATCAGATGAAATGCAATTAGGATAAATGTAAATGCCTCCACGAGTTATGTTTTTAATTTGCAGATAAAGAAAATACAGCCAGAAAGCAGTTCATGTGACAGAGATCTATGGATTTCAGGAGGCTACAAGCTCATGAGCAATGAGATGCAACAGCCAAAAAAAAAATAATGCCATCTAGGGCTACATTAACAAAAGTATAGTGTCCAGAATGAGGGAGGATCTTTGTCAGGCCGCAGCTGGACATTAACAAACTAAAGCATGTCCAGAGAAAAGCAACCAGGGTACTAACTGAACTTGAAACCATGCCATCTGAGGAGAAGCTGAAGAAAATGGGGCTAGTTTAGCCTGAAGAGGAGGCTTAGGGAGGTTATGATAGCAATCTTTAAATATCTGAAGCATTATTCTTCTTGTCCCATGAAAGCTGAACTGGGATCAAAGAGTGGAAATTACAGAAAATACCAATTTCCATTAAATATTAGGAGAATTTTCCTACCTGTAAGCTATTCAGGGACAGGATGGGCTACCCTGGGTGATAGTGAACTTAGTAGAGGCAATATCAGAATAGGGGTGAACCAAATGAACTCTGAGATCCTTTCCCATTCTATCATTCCATGACCCATCATCTGAGTCTGTAGGGATTCCCCTATAACCTCATGGAGTGGCACTTTTTTCAGCAAACTGGAATTAACCAAATCTGGAAATTGTAATGGATGAAAAATTTAAGTCAACCAACAGTAGAAAGAAAACACAACAGCTTTTGGTCCAGATATTGATAGGAAAAAGAATAACATACATAAGGTATGGTCACTTCTGAAGATGTCAAAAGCATCCATGAATAGGGAACATTATTGACTTCACTTGAAAAGAGCAAATAGGTCCTTTCCATGGAAAGGAAAGAGAACATTCTCAGTCTGTTCCTTGGATGTGTTTCTTATGCAAATTAAGACTGGACCAGTTCATTCACAAACATACCCCTAACTCAACTAGCTATCTGGACTCTTTTGTTAATCCAAAACCCTAAAGAAATATTAGCCAACTAATATGAGTAAATCAAACCACTCATGTTACATTCTATTAATTTTGGCAAATCTAATTTATCTTGGTTGTGGGTGGCAGCCTTCTAGAACTGCGTGACCCCCAAATCCCTTGTGTGCATGAAATTGATGAGCAAATGCAATTCCAGTTGTGAACCTTGATTTTTAATGAGTTCTCCATACTAGGTGCTAATCTGCATTGTTGTCACTTGCACTTGTGTGCTGTCTGTCATAGAAACTAATCTGCTTCTTCATTCAAAATGGTCTTTAGGAAAGAAAAAGTCCAAACTCCATGTCTAATTGCTGAGCTTCAGGCAAGAGTCAAGAATGCAACCCTGCTTTGAATATTCACCCCAGGGATATGATTTAAAAGCACAGAAATTTAGACAATCTTTCTTCTGTTTTGAATGCTTGTCACTAAGCTTGCACACTCGAGTAGGTATCAACGGGTCTGTGCCCTTGTGTCTAGTATGTGGGGATTGGGGGTGGGGAGGGAAGTGAGGGAAGGTCCTAACAGTGAAGCATGATTTCCAACCTACCAGGAAATGGCTGTGCATCAAAAGGCTGATTATAGGCGAGAAACTTGAGAAGGGGGGAGGAGTCGTACATTGTAAGATGTTATTTCAAATCTTAATCAGATGTAGCAGCAGATACATAAATGATTTTTATCACTGTTATCTCTTTCTTTATCAAAGCAGATTTAAACTCCTCTGTCTTAGCAATCAGGTAGTTGGGTGGTGTAGTGGGTAAGGTGCCAGGATTGGAGTCAGGAAGATTCATCTTCCTGAGTTCAAATCCATCCTCAGACACTTACTAGCTGGGCAAGTCACAACTTTGTTTGCCTCAGTTTCCTCATCTGTAAAATGACCTGGAGAAGGAAATGACAAATCTTTTGTCAAGAAAACACCAAAGGAGGTCAAAAAGAGTCAGACATGACTGAAAAAGAAAAAAAAGTCTTAACAAGGAAACTACTCCTCCATTGAGACCTTATGGGTAATCAAGTCCCAATTCCTCTTTGTGAATTGCTGTAGCTGGAGAAAAAATTCACCACGCTACAGGAAACCATGGGATGAAATGCCTCTCTGAATTTAGCTAAGTTTATTCTTCCAAAATAGCTATGGAAGCTACCACCAGCCCATACCCAAAGCCTTTTCAGCTCAGAGGTCTCATCAGTAGTTTGTGCTGTATGTTTGAATACCCAGAATTGAGTTACGTCCATGCCATGATGGGGCATTAGAATGGGACTTTATTGGAGCAGAAATAGATTCCTAGATAAGAAGCAGATTCTAGTCATTTTTTGGTTGGTCCAAAGTTCATAGAATCACATAAGGTTTATAGTAGAAAAAGATACCAGTACCTATCCAGTCCAATCTGACCTCCCCATTACCCTACCACCTGCAGTAAAAACCACTCTAACACCTAGCTCCTGATTGCAGGCCTCCAGTACAGGGGAATCTATGACATCTAGAGATGACTCATTCACATTTAAATCCTCCTTTTTGTTTTTTGTTGTCTGGTTGTATCCATGGCTTTATGACCCTGTGGACTGTAGCATGCCAGTACTGAGAGTGAGATTTTCTTGGCAAATATATTGGAGTGGTTTGCCACCTCATTCTCCAGTAGATTAAGGCAAACAGAGGTTAAGTGGCTTGTCTAGCAAGTAAGTGTCGGTGAGGTTGCCTTTGAACTTAGGTCTTTCTGACTCCAGACCCAGTGCTCTATCCACTGCTCCATCTAGCTGCCCTCTGGAAGTTAAATCCTCACCCTCTACACTCTTGAAGAAGTAGCATAATGCAGCCGTTAGAATATTAGACTTGGAGTTCCTTGAATCCAGGAAAACCTGGATTCAGATCCACTTTGGGCATATACCAGCCATGTAACCCGGGGGTAAGTTGCTCTACCACTCTGAGTCTGAGTTTGCCCATCTGTAAAATGGAGGTGCTAATTTCAGTACCCCTCTCCCAGAGTTGATGTGGTGCTCAAATGAGATAATACATGTAAAATGCTTTACAGACCTTTTAAGTGCTATATTAATGCCAGTTATTATTACGAGTGAGAAATAACAGCTAGAACAAATCACATATTACATTATCCCAGAGGCGGTAATTTCATAAAGTTTATTTTAAAAAATTCAGTGCACATGAAAATAAACATAAAATCGCAGGCTGACTTCACAGCAAGTACGTAATTTTATTTAAGAGGTAACATTTCTCTCCCTATAATTCTTTCACTTTTGCTCTCTGCCTCTGTGTGCATTTGTGTGTGTGTGTGTGTGTGTGCATGTCATTCTCTATTTCTGCTTGCCACATGCACAAATAGATTGGGAATTGCGTATTCTTCATCTGGGGTCATTGGACGCATTGAGATTTTTCTGGAACAGTCAGTGGAATACCTTGGCCCTCAAATGAGACAAGTTTTCTATTAGGATAAGAGGCAGAAAGGGAAAAGTGCAGTTTTCTGGCTGGAAGATTTCTTTCCTCCTGATTCATTGCAGGTCCAAGTCATTTTTGTCATTATACATGAAATAATTAATCCTGAAAAATGTATCCCCTAATTAACTTGAAGAACATAAAACAAGGGCGCAGTCACTTAGTACAATAAGACAGCTAAATGTTTCCTCTTTGCCAGTGTGAAAGAGACAATTGTGGAGTCAGAGAGTGAAGCTTTTCCATTCTGCTGGAGGGGGCGAGCACCATTTATCACGCTGACTGGGCTGTCATATCAGTGGAAGGACCCTGGAGAGCTCTGACCATGAGATTGAAGGTTGGTACCAATTTACTGCAGCACAAATGCATTGAACAGGAAAGAGATAGCTCCTAATCTCTTCAATTTTCTTACATTACCCTGAAGGCCAGAGAATTAAATGAAACAGTAGCTGGTGACAACTTTAGAGGGTCCTGAATGCATGACAGGAAAGTATTAAAATAGCTCAATAGTTTTATTTTATATGTGTGTTAATCTTGCCCCTGCATACAGAACAAGGTTAGAAAAGACAGTCTTTTGGATCGGCAGATTTCTCGGAGAGGAAGACCTGTACAATGTCTTGTGCCTGGTTGGGGAGTCTTATACAGGTCAAAGCAGAAGACAAGGATGAATCTAAACCTAAATATCCTCTGCCTAGAACACTCTCCATAATGTACTGTATTTACAATCTGAATTTTATAGCATCTTATACAACCATTGTCTCCCTGACTTCTAAGGTTATTTTTCCATATATGAAATCTAAATTTGCCAATATTCCAAGTATGATGAAATATCATGGCACTGTAAGAAATGATAATTTCGAGAAACTCAGAGAAATATGGAAAATCATGAATGAACTGATATAGACAGAAGCAAGTAAAACCTAGAAAACAGTATCCACAAGGACGACAGTAATGACAAAGAAAAGACTAATCAAATGAAGCTAGATGCTACATATTCAGAATGACCAATTTAGACTGCAAAAGAGATGAGGAAATGAATTCTTTTTTTTTTTTTTTTCATTTCAAAGGTGGGGAACTATGGGTGTGAATATTGTATACATTATCAAATGAGGTTACATTTGATGTGACAGTTGGTTTTGCTTGATTTAATTTTTTTTCAATTAACAAGAATTTTTTTTTCTCTCCCTTCCCCTTTCTGCCCTGAAAAGGAGAGAACTCTTGTAACAAATATGCATGGTCAAGTAAAACAAATTACCTTGTTAGTCATGTTTCATTTTGAAAATTTAGTCCATCATCTCTCTGCCAGGAGATAGGTAGCATTCTTCATTATCAGTCCTAACGTTATACTGTTTAATGTTATAAACCATGACTTTATAAAATCAACAATGTTGAAAGACTTAAGAACTCCAATCAATGTTGAGATAGATATTTTTAAATTTTCTTTTAAGGGAAAGTTCAGTGTTCTGTGATGATAAGTTATAGGGAGAGCCTATAGGATGGGGAAAGGATGTAACCATAAATGAGTATACTATAACAGCAAATAGCATCAATAAAACTTTTTATAAAAGGAAGAATTATTTTAAAAAGAAGAAAATACAGTAAGACCAGGCTAAGTACTCTCTTTATGTAAAACTAAGGTGGTAGGTGCATCATTCAACTGGTTATGATCAAGACATCCAGGCAAAGGTAATGTTGAGCAGATGCTCAGAAAAACTCTAATGTATGGTCTCCTATAGTTACTTCAAATCAAGTTCTGGTTTAGTTTAAGCATGATAAATAACTTGATGATCATCTGGGCCTATTATCTTCCTTGGTTAGAAGGTAGAGCAAAAGAAATCACACACACACACACACACACACACACACACACACACACCTATTGTCTGAGTCCATTTGGCTTTATTTTTTCTCTAAATATTTTCTTTTTCTATGCCAATATCACTGGAGACATAGAACTGAATTAATCAGTGATTGACATCTGCTATAGTCCTCTTCCTATTATTCCCCAAATGCTGGTACTGCTGTATGAAAAGGCACTAAAACCCCAAAATGTATGAAGTCTTAGAGTTTAAAGCACTAAGAGAAAATGTCAACTTCCCCCAATTCTAGGTCCTGCTTTTTCAACACTCCCACAATCCAGGAGCAAAATACCTATTTCACCAAATTCCACATTGTCCATATGGACTTAGTTTTCTTCTTCTGCATGTACACAGACATACATAAGTATATATTAACTTAGAATAAACTCTCCAATTCCAGACAATTAATAACCCAGCTTCTACTCTATAATTCACTACACACATGGAAAGGTTCTTCAATCACAGAATCACAGAGTTGGAGGGATCTCAGTGACTTTCTCACTACACCTGTACTTCACCCTTATATAACAGACCTGGAAAGTAGTCACCTAACCTTTCTTACTAGCTTTGTGGACCGAGGAAGCTCACTTATCCTCTATCTGCCTCAATTTTCCCACCTGTAAGAAAAGAGATAATAACAACGGCCCCTACCCAACATTGTAAGCATCTAATTTAGCCTAGTACCTGGTCCATAGTAGGTACTTAATAAATGATTTTCCCCTTTCCCCCTTCTTTTAGTCATACATTATCATCCCATTCATTCTGAGTTCTCATTTGATCTTCCCTTTTCTCCCATATAGCTTTAAAGAATTTTTTTCTTATTCTTTTAACTTTTCTTGAAAGCCTTACCTCATTCCAAGTTTTAGCACTCCTGGTACTGTTCTTGCCCCACATTGTCTTTATTATCCCTTACTTTCCCTTGATTCCATCTTGTGTCTATGTGTTTTTTAATCAAACTTGGTTGTTGACTTCCTTGTTCATCCAAATCAATTTCTTTAGATAACTTCCTTCTTCTACCTCCTCCTCCAAATTCTTTTTGTTTGTGCCTTCAAAATCTTATTCTTGAGAAATTCTTAACTTTCCTGGATTGACTTTACCAATAGAATTTAAGTCCATCAGATACTACCGAACTTCCCTCTGAAACCTTTGAAATCTACTCTTCCAAAATGTAGGGTATATTTTCATCTTTATTCTCTTCTTTGTCAGAAATCCTGGGAAAGTACAGTGCCTTCCTGTCAAAGTTCCCATAATTTCCACCTTAGCCATCAGGATCCTATTGCTAGTGAGATTCAGATCCAGGACATAATATCCCCTGGTTGTTCTTATACCTACTGACTTATGTTGGTCCTTTTACCAATTCATTAATTGATTTAAGAACTAAAAGTAGGAGAATAGGAGACCTTGCTTGGTAAAAACCAGAATGCAGACCAGGACAGCAATGACCATATATATCTCAAGATAACATTACCTTGGAAGTACCAACAACTTGCAGACTCCTAAAACTAGCTCCGAAAACAACCAAAAGAACTAGCTCTGAAAACAGTAAAAACAAACAAACAAACAAATAAATAGATAGATAGATAAATAAATAAATAGATAGATAAATAAATAAATAGGTAGATAGATAAATGAATGAATAGATGGATAGATAGATAGATAAATGAATGAATGAAAACGCCTGAAGCTTAAGATAGTATCTTCCCACCCCCAGAGGAGCAGAGTTCTACTTTAATGTTAAGTTCAAAGTAAAAAAAAAAAAAAGGTGGAGAAAATGAGAAAAAAAAAGAACTTGACCATAAAAAGCTACTATAAAAACAAGGAAGACTAAGACATAAATTCAGAAAAAGACAGGAATGTGAAAACAACTAAAAAATAGTCTCAATTAAAAATCCACTTAGACCTAAGTCAATAAGAATTCTTGGGAGAGTTTTTTAATTGAGATAAGAATAGAAGAAGGAAAGAAATGACAGTGATGCAAGAAAATTATTAAAAGAGAATTAACAGCTTGGTAAAAGAGGAACAAAAAATACTTTTCCAAATCACCTTAAAAAACAGAATTGACCTAATGGTAAAATAGGCATAAAACAGGCACAAAAAGAACTACTTAAAAAGCAGAATTAACCAAAAAGAAAAAGAGGCACAAAAGCTCACTGAAGAAAATGATTCCTTAAAAATTAGAATTGGACAAATAAAATCTAATGACTCCATAAGACTTCAACAAACAATAAAACAAAGTCAAAAGAATATAAAAAAGAAGAAAATGTGAAATATTTCATTGGAAAAACAACTGACCTGGAAAACATATTGAGGTGAGCTAATTTAAGAATTATTGAACTACCTGAAATCCATGATCAAAAAAGAGTCTAGACCTCATATTTCAAAAAATTATCAAGGAAAACTATTCCAATATCTTAGACCCAAAGGAGAAAACAGAAATTAAAAGAATCCACTGGTCATCTCCTAAAATAAATCCAAAATGAAAACTCTCAAAAATATTATAGTCATATTCCACAGCTCCTATGTAAAAGACAAATTATTTCAAGAAAATACAAAGAAATAATTCAAATATCATGGAAGCATAGACAATATCACAGAAGACTTAGCAGTTTCAACGTTAAAGGAGTGGAGGGCTTAAAACAAGATATTCTGGAAGTCAAAGGAACTAGTATTACAACCAAGAATCACCTACTCAGAAAAAGTGAGTGTAATTCTTTAGGGGTGAAATGGATATCTAATGAGATAGAAGATTTCCAAGTTTTCTTAATGAAAAGACCAGAGTTGAATAGAAAATTTGATAAATAAACAGAAGATTCAAGAGGTAAAAAGGTAAACATAAAAGAGTAATCATAATGGAATTAAACTATTTAATTCCTATGTAGGAAAATATATTTGTAACTCCTAAGAACTTTACCATGACTAAAGCAATCAGAGGGAATCGACATAGACAGAGGACATGGTTATGAGTTGATTATATTGAAATGATCTCCATAAAAAGGGTGTATGCATGAGAAGGAAGGATGCACTGAAGGAAGGGGGAAGAAAGAGGTAGACTGGGAGAAATTTTCTCACATAAAGGGGAATGCAAGAAAAGTTTTTATAGTAAACTAGAAATGTGGGGGAGGGGCTTGGCAGACAGTGCTTGTATCTCATTATCATCAGTATTGGTTCAAAAGGGGAAGAAAAAATATATAATGTGTGTGTGTGTGTGTGTGTGTGTGTGTGTGTGTGTGTGTGTACAGAAATTTAACTTACCCAATAGGAAATGAGAGAGGAAAGGGGTAAAAGAAAGGAGGTGGTGATAAGGGGAAGATAGATTAATGGACACAATAGCTAAAAGGAAAATAGACTTGAGCAGGGATAGAATCAAAAGCAGTGAGGAGAAAAACACAACATTGGGTGGAGGAAAATACCTAACTAGTAATCATAATTGTCAATATGAATGGGATGAACTCACCCATAAAATGAAAGCTGATAGCAGAATAATTTGGAAACCAGAATCCAAAAATACGTTGTTTGCAAGAGACATTTGAAAAAGAAAGACACAAACAGAGTTAAAATAAACTGTCGGAGCAATCTAAAATGCTTCAGCTAAAGAAAAAAAGTGCAAGGGTAGCAATCTCAGCTGAAGCAAAAGCAAAAATAGACTTAACTAAAAGAGATAATTGGGGAAACTACATTTTGATGAATGATATCATAGATAATGAAGTATTATCACAATTTTTACAGCAAGTTTCTCTGAAAAAGAGCCTCATTCCTCAAATATATACTGGGTATAGAACTGAGTCAAGTTTATAAAAATAAGAGTCATTCCCCAATTGATAAATCATTAAGGATAACCTTACTGGTTAGCTGATAAATGGTTAAAGATATAACCTCTTCTTAGAAGAAGAAACCAGAGCTACAAATGACTATTGACTAGAAAAAATGCAAATGAAAACAACTCTGAGGTACTACCTCACACCTATCAGAAATGACAAAGGGATAAGGGAAAAAAATAAATACACTCATGTACTGCTGGTAGAGTGGTGAGCTGGTCCAATCATTCTGCAAAATAATTTGGTACCACACTCAAAGTGCTATAAAATCGTGCATACTTTTAGACCCAGCAATGTCATTACTAGATCTGTATCCCAAAGTGATCAAGGAAAAAGGAATAACACCCATATATACAAAAAATATTTATAATAGTTTTTTTGTGGTGGCAATGAATTGGAAATTGAGGCAATCTTCATCAATTAGGGAATAGATGAACAAGTTGTAATATATAATTGTGATGAGGTATAATTGTACTACCAAAAATGCTGAGGGGAAGGGAAGCTTCAGAAAAACATGGCAAGACCTATATGAACTGACACAAAGTGAAAGTGAAAAGAACCAGGAGATCATTATTTAGTAACAGTAATGTTGCAAAGATGATTAACTGAATGATTTGGCTGCTCTGATCAATACCATGGTCCAAGACAATTCCAAAGGACTCATGATGGGAAAAAAAAATATTACTTTCTACCTCCAGAGAGAGAACTGATGAACTCTGAATGCAAATTGAAGTATAACTTTCTCACTTTATTTGTCTTGCTTTTTTTTGGAAATATGGCTAACATGGAAATATGTTTTGCATGATTTCACACATATAATTGCTGTTATATTGCTTGCCTTCTCAGTGTATAAGAGAAGGGGTAGAAGTGAGGGAAAGAATTTGGAACCGAAAATTTTAAAGAGATGAGTTTTGACATTACTAGATTACACAACTCTTGGGTTTCTTGATTTTTTCTATAAATTTGAACCACTTTGCATTTCTTATTTATTTGGTATGATATTATTTTAATGCTATTTACCTTTTAATATAAATGAGAATTTTTTAGAATCTGTTTCATATCTGATACTATCTCCAAATATCCAGTTTAGTCATTCCTGAGGTTTCTAAATATTCAGTCATTATTACTAAATAAATGAAAATTTCTCTCATGGTGTGGTGGTAACTTTAGTGGTGACTTAAAATTTTTTGTTGTTCCAAATAGTCTAGGTAAGAAATAACTCTAATCTCACCTTTCTTCTACAAAAACCCTCCCCCCTCCAAAAAAAGAACCTCTTTCTTTATTCTGAAGTCAGTATTTCTATCAAGAACACCAATAAACCCAAGTTTACAATCCCAAAGTCAAACTTTAATCCTCACTCCTCATATCTAATTAGTTTCCAAGGTTTATTCTGCCTCTACCATCTCAGGCACCTATTTCCTTTTCTCTATTGTCTCCACCTTGATGTAAGCTATCATTACTTCTTGCCTAAACTGATGTCTTAACTGGTGTCCCTGCCCTCACCTCTCCACAACTCCACTCTCCATCCATCCTCCGAACAGCTGCACTTCTTAAAGTGTAGATCTGACCATGGCATTCCTCTCCTCAAAACCTCCTGTTGTCCCTTCATCTGGGATAAAATATAAACTCTTCAGTTTGGTACCTAGAGCCCTTTGCAATCTGACTCTAGTTTTCTTTTCTGGGTTCAGTGCACTGTGATATTCTTTTTCATGCATCCTATACTCCAGACAAATTCTCCTTTTTTGCTTTTCGTAACATAACATTCCATCTCTCACCTCCTTACCTTTGCACATGCTGTGCTTTTAGCCTAGAATGCAGACCCTCTTTACTTCCACCTTGTAGAATATCTAGCCACTTAAGGCTTAGCTCAAGAGTCACCTCCTATAAGGGAATTATTCTGATTATATTGTTAATGTCTTTCCTCTAGAAAGCTACAAGTTATTTATTTTGAGTGTTTTGAATGTTTATCTGTATACATGTTATTCCCCTCCCCCCATCCCAATACAATGTAATTACCTTGAGGTCATAGTCTAGCTAATTTTTTATTTTGCATTCCCAGTATCTAGCACAGTGCCTCTTGATGTAAGAAGTGTATCAACAAGCTTGGAAAGAGGGAAAAGAGAAAAGGAAGGAAGGAAGGAAGGAAGGAAGGAAGGAAGGAAGGAAGGAAGGAAGGAAGGAAGGAAGGAAGGAAGGAAGGAAGGAAGGAAGGAAGGAAGGAAGGAAGGAAGGAAGGAAGGAAGGAAGGAAGGAAGGAAGGAAGGAAGGAAGGAAGGAAGGAAGGAAGGAAGGAAGAATCCTAATCATAAAAGTCTAAAGTCAGGTAACATTACACTTGATACTATTGTGTATAAAGGATATTTTCTAAAAAGCAAATTGTATCATCCTATGAAGATATTAGTGCATCAGGTATTCAAAGTGGATTAAACACCGATGCGTTCTCATTTTTATTCCGTTTCTTATACTCAGTTATCTCCAGCACCATTTAAGAGACAGTTGTAATGCTGATGCTGTGGCTGCTGGTGGTTTTAGTTCGGCTTACTTCGGTTTGATGGTAGTGCACTAAATTAACTCTGCATGGAGACAGTAAAATTAATTCTCACTATACCTCTCAGTCATCCTCTACTATAGCAATCACTTGTATCTGGAATTAAAAAATGTGTCCCACAAAAATCCCTGTACTCCCCTTATTTTACTGTCAACTGTTAAGTCTAGCCATGCAGAATTATGAAACTAAAACTTTACAATGGGCCAAATTATATCTACCTTGTCTATATTTTTCTATTGTACAACACTTTGTTTTTGCCAAAAAGCATCTCTCTAATCATTTTTTCTGGATTGGAAAAGGAAGTATTCTTCTTTATGTATTGAAGATAATTGAGGTTAGCATCCTGAACTGGGTTCAAATTTCATTTTCACCACTAATTTACTCATTAATTTAGAAAGTTATTTGAAATTAACCATGTGACAACAGCCCCTGGCTTCTTGTTACATGACTTTCCTAAAAGTAAAGTGTAATACTCCAAACTGAACCCAGAACATGATGCTTAATAGTTCCACCTTGTTCAGCACTTTTCAGAACACAATGAGAGGGTATGTTTGGTTCTAGAGGTCACAGTTTATAAAGGATATTGCAAAACACATCTGGAGGAAGGCAACCAGAAATATGTGAAGACTAGAAACCATGATATGTAAGGATTGGTCAAAAGAACTGGGGACACTTAGCTTCAATAAGAGAATTCCTAGTGGGGAGATGACAATTGTCTCTAAATACTTCATAATATCATAGCATCAGAGATTTAAAGTTAGAAGAGGCGTTAGAGACCATCTAATCCAATACCCTCATTTTACAGATGAAGAAACTGATTCCCAGGGAAGTTAAGTGTTTTACCCAAAGTCACAAAGATGGAGAGAAAAGATTTGAACCCGGAAAAAAGAGTTGGAGCTGGAAAAGTGCTGGAAGTGTTAATGAAGTTCCAATTCATTTCAACACATACTTATTAATATGTGGTATAGTGAAAAGAGTACTGGTTACTGAGTCAGAATACCTGAGTTCAAATCCTCCCACTCACATTTAATACCTATTTAACTTGGGGCAAATCATAACTTCTCTGAACTTTGATTTTCTTATCTGTAAATGGATGGGTTTAGACTAAAGGGAGATATGGAGCTCTCATGTTAAAGCTACAGTTCTATAATCCTGAGTTCTCTATGTGTCATGCACTGTTCTGTAGGTTCTAAGTATACAAAGATAAAAAAGGAAAACTGTTCTTGCCCTCAATAGACTGACATTCTTCTGGATGCAAACAATCTGTACACAAAGAAGTAAATTAAAATGATAAAAGAAATTTTAGAGGGTGAGAGGAGAGGATAAAAATGGTGCCTGAATCAAAAAAAGACCCCTTGTAGAAAGTAAGATTAGAGTGAGCCTGAAATGCAGCTACAGATTTAAAGTGGAGGAAAGGAGGGGAAATATGACCTTATATTCCAGTGTCCATATTCATTTTACTTTTTAGAAAGTTCTAGTCCTTTTCCCAGGGTAGAAAATCCTTAGTTATGGGCAGGCACACTCAGTAATCTGGTGTCTAATCAGCATAATCTGTTGCATACTCCTAATTAATCAAAACATTAAATTAAGCCCCTCCTTTTTGTGAGTGACTGTACTATTTACTGAGGACACAAAGACTAAAACAAAATAGATTTTGCCCTCAAAAAGCTTACATCATAGCAAGGAAGATAATAGCAATAGCAGCAGTGTAGCAATGATGTTTGCAATGGGCTTTACAAATGTTATGTCATACAATCTTCACAGCAGTCTTGGGATATAGGTGTTATTATTTTCCCTGTTTTGCAGATGAGGAAACAGAGGCAAACAGAGGTGAAATGACTTGCCGAGGCTCACACAAGTAGTAAGTGTCCAAAGTCTTTATTTGAACTCAGGACTTCCCAACTTCAAGTCCAATAATCTATCACTAAGCCATGTGCGTGCACCTGTATAAATATTCACAATATAAATATAAGGTTATATAAGTGGCAAGGGAGAATCAGAAAAGAATGCACATAAGAGACAGCACTTGAACTGAACTTTCAAGGACACAAGTGATACTAAAAGATGGAAATGATTTAGGGTTACATTCCAGCCATTGATGTTAGAACATGTCCAAAGACACAGAGAAAGGAAATGGAGCATTATGTGTGAGAAACAGCAAGAGATGAAATCCAGAAGCCCAGGGAAATGATGTGACTGAAATAAGGTAACTGTCTCCTGAATTTTTTCAGATATAAAATCAACTTTGCATAAAACTACAAATATGAGTGCCCTGCAGACCAGCACAACTGTGTATGATTCCTTTAGGGTTCATATTCCTAATACAACTCTTTAAAATATATCTTCAACTATATTTCCATTGAGTGCCACAGAAATTTCCACTGAATTATTTAGACACTTGGGCAGCAAAATAACATTATAGCAGAGATCTATATAAACCAATGATCTGAATGAAAAAGACCAGTTATCTGTCCTAGTTTTAGGTGGCAGAAGTAGGATCAATGACTGGAAGTTAGGGGAAAGTATGTATCAGTTCACTCTAAGGATGAATTTAGTAAAAATAGAGCTGTCAAAAAAATAGAATGGGCTACCTTGTCAGAAAGTAAGATCTCCATCACTATTCAGGCAGAATCAGAATTACAGTTTTTCAGGGATATTTTAAAAGGGATTTCTACATCAAGTATATTAGACTAGATGAATTTTAAGTTCCATTATAATTCTGGATTCTCAACATGTATCTCAGACTTAATAAGAATTCTAAATTCAACCTGTATCCATATATTTTTGTGAGGGAGTCAACAGCATATATGGCTTTGTAACCCTTGAAGATAACAGCTTATTAAAGTAATAAAAATTGTGTTGAGTTAAGGGACAATGAAAAGCAAAGCAGCAGTGGAGACTGATGACCATTCATTTGCCCATTTATACAATAAAGCATTAATTAAATGCCTGTAATATACCAAACACTTAGGAAAATGAAATAGACAATAAAAGATGGTCTCTTCTTATATGCGATTCATACTCCAGCAGAGGAATGTAAAACAGATACAGTTACACAGTCTTATGCCTGATGACCAGCCTTTGAGTTTTTTCAGCCTTTTCCAGTTTTTCCTAGAGTGATCCACATGTGATAATTCATCACCAGGCCCATTCTGGAGGTCTCTTCAGCTTTATAGACTATCTCCACTACATTGTAAACTCCTTGAGATCAGGGACTCTTTGCCTGTGTTTCTATCTTTAGTGCTTAGAAGAGGACCTGGCACATAATTTATATTTAATAAATGCTTGTTATGGAGCAGCTAGGTGACCTAGTGGATAAAGTCTGAAGTCAGGAAGACATGAGTTCAAATCTGACCTCAGACACTAGCTGTCTGACCCTGGGCAAGTCACTTAACCCTGTTTGCCTCAATTTCTGCATTTATATAATGATCTGGAGAAGGAAATAGCAAACCACTCCAGTATTTCTGCCAAGAAAACCCTAAACACCATCACAAGAGTCAGATGCAGCTGAAATGACTGAACGACAAAATGCTTGCTGACTGATTGATTGATGGATGGATGGAAGGATTGATTGATAATTGCTAGCATCCAGTAGACTTAGTTCTTGAATACTCAGTGTCACCTTGAGCACTGAAGGAAACCTCCACGTCACAATGAGGCACAATACTGTACAAGAACTAAAATGAAGAATAGAAGGTAAGAGAGATAGATGATGCTTTGTAAGAAAACTCAGATTAAAGGCCTCTTCCTCCATGAAGTCACCAATGATCCATCTACATTCAGAATTCTTTTTTCTTCTCATAAGCCATAATAACGAGTATTATGAGGTTCAAGTGAGATAATGAATACAATGTGCTTTGCAACCTTTATATTGTTGTATAAATACCAGTTCTTTATTTATTTATCTTTCTCTTTGTTTAGTTATTTGTTTAATATTGACCTACAGTCACCAGGCCTATCATCTGGTGATGTTTTCATTCCCTTAGCCTTCTACTGCATTCCTACTGAACTCAAACCATGTTTTTAGAACAAGACAGGAGCATGCTGATAAATGTTTAATGATCTGGTTCTCTGTCCCTGCTCCCAACAACAAAAAATGTATATAGTCATATTTAAACTTAATCTTCATTATTGACACTTTCTTAAATCTACTCAATCTTCAAGTCTTGTTTGGTAAAGATTGCTCATCTCTGAGTTATAAAAACTAACATTGAAAATTGAATAATTTTAACAAATTTAACAAAGATCCCACTGAGCTCAATGAGACCATGTTCTGAGCCCATACTCCCTCATCTGCCTTTGAAAAGGCAGAAATAATAGGTAAGGGTGTTCTAGGCAAAGATTCTATATGGTATAAACAAGGTAATGTGGTGAGAAGGCATTGGGCATGTCTTGATACCATGACTAATAATCCTATAAGACAAGAGAGCCTCAAAATGGAAAAGAATGGAATGAAATAAAGTTAGGAAGTTAAGAAGGTGCCAGATTTGTGAATGGTCTTAAATGGAAACCAATGAAAGCTATTTAATTAAATAAGAGAGCCTAATTAAACGATTTAATTTTGGGAGAGTTGAGAGGAAAAGGTTGGGAGAGAACTATAAACATGATCAGTCTTGTACGTGAGGAAGGTTAAAATGGCAGTAGGGATGGATTTAGCCTAAGTTAATGATAAGAATTACATTGAAGTGGATAGTAGTATCTAACCATTTATAAGAAATGCATGATATTACCCAGACCAGGAGTCCCCAATGGATTAATCACAATCTACCAGTTAAACATAGGTGGAGGGAACCTTAGAGAGCAGCTACTGCAGTCATAATCCCTTATTCTATACATAAGCCAAGAGAGACTAAGAAAGATTGATTGATTTATCTATTGTCTTTCAGATTGCAAATAGCAGCCTTGAAATCTCAATATAGATCGTCTAGTTCCCAAGTCAGTGTTCTTTCTACTATACTAAGAAGCCTTTCATAGTTAATCTGAAAGACAGGGGAGGCTATAAACTACCCTTCTCCACAATGATGTTGAGTTTGTTTTTGCGGTTGATGACAATGATAGTGATGACAATAATATAACATTCTGCCTCAATGCCCTTCTAAGACTCTGGGTAAGCTATATCTTGTGTCTTTTCCCCCATCAATTCATCTATATCAGAGAAAAGGAGATGCTTTAGGTTTTAAAACTGTGAAATACTGTATACTGAGCTATTTCAT
This sequence comes from Bettongia penicillata ogilbyi, assembly GCA_023548195.1. Taxonomy (NCBI): domain Eukaryota; kingdom Metazoa; phylum Chordata; class Mammalia; order Diprotodontia; family Potoroidae; genus Bettongia; species Bettongia penicillata. The sequence continues at coordinate 1,561,372 of JAJHZJ010000566.1, forward strand.
AGTTATTAAGCGAATAACCAACTATAAAGTAAAATTTGCTTAGTAGTTTATAGGGTAACTTTCAGAGATTAAAACTGGGAAGTATAAAGAATAGTCACCATCAGTTTAAGTGGGACTACTTGTAGAGATCTTCAAACCCCAATGACCAGGAATTTGAGGGCAAATCTAGAATTAAGCCTGGAGGCATTAACTAGCTGGGAGGACCTTACTCCATTTACTAAAGAGCTTGGTACCTGATAATCTAATACCAAGAAAATGAGGATTTTTATAACAAAGACTCTGAAAGGAACAAGAAAGAAGGATGTGAAGGAAAAAAGTATTATTCATTGCTTCTGGGTAAGAAATTCTTCTTGTCTAAAAAAACACAGCAAGGGGGAAAAAATAACTATAGTCTTTAAGCTAAAATAGCATGACTGTGTCTGTATTGCACATGAAGAAGAGATAGGCAAAGGATTTCAGCTCATCCAGAAGCTGGAGTAAGTGCATCAATAACCAGGGAACTGTGTCTGATAGAGGAGAATCCAGTAGATTCGTGTCCATCTGAGCAGCATCCAACTGGGAGTATTTATCCATCTAACAGTATCCAATCAAGCATCGTCCAATGGAGCAGGGTCCAGGGGCATCTACAAGATGAAGAGGGAGCAGGCTCAGTGTCAGCAGCACAGTGACAGCATTAGAACATGTCAGTGTCCCTAAAGAATCAGAAACATAAGTTGTCTTTTCCACACACGTGCCCTGGCAATACAGCTTCCCTAGAATTAATGTGTAAGGATCCTCCGTAAGGATACCTGGGACACGTGTTCTTTTCAAGTGGGTTATATAGTCTAACATAGCCTACATGTAGCCCACTCTTTCCTATAAGGTTGTGTATACTTGGGGAAGAGTGTGCGTCTTAGATTTATGGGAAATACATTTTATTGCTACTTTCATATAGTACCTGGCACAAAATAGAGTAGAATTAATTGTGGATTAATTACTTTATTATTATGCTAATTCATTGAATGTCATTGTTCAGAACTACCTCTGTCCTCTGGCTCACTGTTGGAGGTGAACATGTTGCTGGGAACTCATGAGCTTTGGTTTTAGGGGATTCCTTTTACTAAATTTCTTGAACCTAGAAATCATATCCTGAGAGCTGTTGTAGAGGGTTTGAACCCAGGTCCTCGGAACTACACATCCAGGACATTATCTACTGTGCCACAATCTCCTTGGAAGATGTAACTATAGTTAGCAACAGTCTCCATCAATTCGTAAGGTTGTTATTTAACTTCATTCTTCTCTTAGGATCATACAGTCATAGACATAGAGCTTAAAGAAAACTTAGAAGCCATATAGGCAAACTCTCTTATTTTGCAGATACAGAAACTGAGGAGGTGACTTAATTTACCCTGAATTTCACAGGGAGAAATAGAACCAGACTCAATTTAAGGACCTAATTGACACATTGAAACTATCCTATGTGACTAACTGCTTCCCTGTCCTAACTAATTTTGGTCGACTCATTCAGCTCAACTGCCTATCCTTTATGAAATGGTACTTGAAGCACTGGTCTGCTCCATCATTAGGTCATATAAAGGAGCTGCTACTTACTATACTTACTGAAAGTTATGACTGTAAAAGATCTGGGAGAATTCTACCACCATGTTTGCGAGATAGCCCAACTGTCTTATTTGCACTTACTATGTTTATGTAAGTGTTGGGCACATTTGCAAAAATGACAGTTGTTAAAGTGACATCTTCTTACCACAAAGAAAACATCAAATTTGGTTTCTGAAATAGTCAATTTATCTTGAGTGTCACCCTAATAGCCTCAGTGGTAGAGTCTTTGGGTAGGAAATGCCATGACATTTGATCTACCATCATAGAGGCACCTTATGAGAACTCACTTCAAGGCAAGAAATGATTAAATACTTCCCTTGCCAGGAAGAGTCGAATTAAATTGCTTTCTTCCAAAAATGAAATTATGATAGATGAGCTAATTAGCCTGGAAGATTTCCTTTTGGAGAGATGGGGGAAGGGATGAAATATTCATGCTACCCAAAAGTGAATAAATAACTGGGTATCCATTGCAAATGTACTGAGGGACCATGGGTAATGGCAAAATGAGGAATTTGATAATGTAACATAAATTGTCATTGGAGGGGCTATCATTAAACTATCATTAGATAGTCTGTTTATGGGGGAAAAATTGATGAAGAAAATAAACATGGCCATTCACATAAAGAAACAGAATCATCCTTTGTACATCTCAAGACACTATCTCAAGAGAGGACTGTTATAATATTATTTTTAGAAGTAGAAGGCAAAGAGAAGCTGGCTACTTATTATAGCAGTTATTTAAGAAGGTAGGACAGTCATGTGACAAGAATGAGAGCTAACCATTTAGCATCCCAAGTGCACCATTGGTGCCCAGGCAATTTCAAGACAGTAGGAGGGAGGATTTCAGTCCAATTATTTAGTCCATAATTGGATGCAGACAAGAGTCACAAGAAATAAGAGGACATGTATAAGTTATAACCTGGGCTATAGAAGGGAGGACCCACAGTGAAATCACAGATGACTGAGAAATAATGTTTAAATAAACAAGGTCACAAAAATTAACAGTGAATTCTGTGGTATTTGTTCTATGAAAGAATGAAATGTTTTCAGGTAAATGTTTATTCTAGTCTCACTAATTTAAAATTAAAACTGTATACTTTTGGATCTGGACCCTGTTCATATGATTATTTTCATCTAATTTCAGAGTATTCTCACAATTCAGTGGGACAACATAGGACCAAGCAGACAATAGGCATTTTGCTATTGGCAATAAAAGCCCATCCCCATCATCCCAAACCTATGCTTAATCCAGATTTCAGCTTCCTTCTCCATCAAACCCAGTCTGATAGCAGAGGTCAAAGAAGTAAGGAAATGGACAAGTTCCCATTTTTACCTCCCTCTCTGCTCCAGTTGTTTTCTCCCAGAGAGAAAGTGCTATAGAGCAATAAATTTGTTGAGAAGTGGAAGGGAGGAGAAAGGAAAGCAAAAGACCTCAAAACCCTGAAAATGAATAACTGGTCTCCAAGTGCCCAAGAGGCAGAAATAACACAACAAGCAAATTCAAATTCTCCGGTGTTAAGGGTTCACCAATCACTCAGACTTATGGAACATCTAACAGACAGGCCAACAGGACTAAATCTGAGCACAGATTTGAAAAATTAGATCCTTCTCAGGTGTTATGGTAACCAGTAGGTTGAAGTGCTTGTCTCAGGAGCTGTCATTGTTAGTAGCAAATACTTAAGGAGTATTGTGTGCACATAGAACTTCTTTCTCTTTAAAAATTTAGAAAGAGTTGTCTTTAAAAAGAAAAAATAAATCAATAGAATCTGGTTACAAGAAGAGGCCCCTAATTACAGAAGTTTGCCACTTAACTGTCTCTGTGACCTTAGGCACGTGATTTCACCGCTCTTGGGTCGGTATTTCTTCATCTGGAAAAATAATTTTCATGATTTGCCCTTTATAGACACTATCTTAGTGATCCTTACAATAAGTCTGGGAACTAAATGATTTTTGAGGCACAAAGAAAGTGAGACTGAGGGAGGTTCAATAAGTTGTCCAGGATCACAAGAAGCAGTAATTATTGGAGGCAAGACATAAATCTAGGTCTACCTGACTCCTGGTGTACTACTCTGTCCCCTACACCATGCTACTTTCTATGATCATCTGAACCTATGAAATGCTAATGTCATAATCACCTTTATAGCACAGGCCATGTTTATACTATTTAGCCAGGTTGATCAGTGTCTCACAGAGTAACAAATATCCTATTAAATTATTATTAAATCATGTTATTAATAAAGCTGGAATCACAGAATCAAAGGAATTTACAAGGAACACTAGTAACTGTGTAGTCCAATTTTTGGACAATTTTTGCTATAACATACCTGATAAGTGGTAGTCCACACTCTGCCTGAAGATGTCCAAAGAAGGGAAATTTACCACCTCTCAAGGAATCTCATGCATTTTTGGTCAGTTCTAATGGTTAGGAAGTTTTTCCTTCCATCAAGCATCAATATGTCTTGTCACAATTTCCATCCACTGCTCCTGGTTTTGTTCTCATACAGAATAAGGATGATGATAATAATGATGGTGGTGGTGGTGGTGATGGTGATGGCTATATCTAGCATTTATATCAGTTTCTAAGGTTTGCAAAGTACTTCACAACAACCATTGGAGAAAAGTTCTCTTATTAACCCTATTTTACAGATGAGATAACTCAGATAGCCAGGGATTAATTGACTTACCCAGGATCACTTAGCTAATAAAACTGAGTTTGAACTCAGTTCTTCTTGACTCCAGGTCCAACACTCTATCTGCTGTATCATCTCACTGCTTCAACAAATACTTAAAAAATAGCTATCATTCCCACACATACACATCTTCTCTATGTTAAGTATGCCCAGTGCCTTCAAATGATTCTTGTGTAACACGGACTTGAGGCCTTTTACCATCCCCTCCAGCTTATTAATGTCTTTAAATGATGGCTTCTAGAACTGAACACAGTTCTTAGTATAAGTTAAAGAACATCTAGTCATACTACAGATAAGGATACTGAACCCCAACAAGGTGAAACAAGTTTCCCAAGGTCACATAGGAAGCAAGTAGCAAAGCCAGAATTCAAACCCAGGTCCTTGGACTCCAAAATCCAGTACCCATAGAAATACAAAATGACTTTGCCTACATTTTCTGCTGTAATAGCCATGCCTCAACTTTAGTCCTACTCCACACACATAGAGATGGCCTTGGGAGCTCCAATACAAGGCTACATCCAGTTGAAACGTCTTCAAATAAAGTCCTGGCAATGGACAGTCATCTGAGAGGTTCATCACCAGAAGGCTGACTACTAGGTGATAAAATTTCTGGTCACAGAAGCTTATGAAGCAATTTATCAAGGTATGGAAGGAATTGCAATTAGCACAGGTGGAAGAAATGCACACACTGATGAAATCACAAACCCTTGAAATTAAAGAATAAGTAACAAAAGGATACCTGAGTAATCAGACAAATTGTTGCACATTCTATCTAATCCAGTCTCGAGACCGTCATAACAATCCAAATGGCTTTTGGTGACGGGTTCTTTGGATTTTAATGATCCAGGCGGATTAACATCTGAATTTGACTATATGAATAATAATCATTTATATTATTATTGCTAATGTTATTAACATATGATATGCTATTAATATTCTTATATGTGACTATATGAATAATAACAATAAATAGATCAAGTATGGGGCCAAGATCTTACAGTTAGGCTTCCTATGCTGTATTATGGGGAATGGGGGCATCTGAAAGGCTATCATTCCAAATAACTCTCTGACTGTCCCTTTACCTAAAATTCTATCCTTAGAAATTCATTGATTTGGGGTCACACGGAACCCATAGAATCTCATTGGAAGGTACACCAGAACCTGTGTAATCTGATCCATACCTGAGAAATGACCCCTAGGATATATCCAACAAGTGTTATTCAGCCTTGGTTTAAAAAACTTTAGTAAGGAGAAACCAAGTACCTAAGGAGAAAGCACATTCCATTTTGAGTAGCTCTAATTGTCAAGAAGTATTCTCTTAACATCAAGATTGAATGATCTTGGAATCTGTTGTTTGAAAGCTTTTTAGTCTTTGAGTCCTCTATTAAAATACTGGAAATCCATTGAGGGATACTGCCCTAAGTAACCATCCAATAACAGCCCAATAGTAATCATTTGAAAATTATGATATTGAGTTGGCCAACGAAGGACTTGAGTAAATACTTCCAAGATGCAAGAAGAAGTTGGAAAATTGCAGTTCATAGGATACCAAATACAAATTTCATATACTTCACAATTTTAGATAGTTGGCAATAACAGGGATAGAGAATTTCCAAGTGAAAAACTCCCTCTGCTCATGCAGACTGACATGTTCTCTGCACCTTATAGCCATGGAGTTTCCTCGGACCCTGAGAGAATAAATATCTTATTCAGGGTCACAAAGTCAATATTTATCAGAAGTGAGACTTGAACCCGGATCTTTCTGGATCCAAGGACACTCTTTATCTACTATCCCATGCTGCCTGTAGTGGTTTTAGTAGTTTCATAGTCTTCTCATACAAGCATATGGACATACTTTTTTCCTATTGAATTAAATGGTGATTTGACCAAATTGGATTTCATTTCAGTAAAAATGGTCATACTTATTGTGTAGGAAAATGGATACAAATAGCCAATTCAAAATGCCATTAAGATGATTCAATTACTCCTGAGAAATCAATCATTATAACAAATCATTTGACCTATTTAGATTATTACATTCAATACTTAGACTCAAAAGATCATAGGAAGAAAACTTAGACATCATCTTTCTAGACCAATCTCCTTACTGTACAGATGAGGAAACTGAGGCCCAGAAAAGTTAATTGGCTTTCCCATGGTCACACAACTAGTGAGTGGCAGAACTAGAATTCAAACCCAGTTCCTCCAAATTTAATGATTTTTTATTGAGTAGCACTACATTGCTTTGGTTCCCAAAGTGGGTGATACTATCCCCTGGGGGTGCTGGAATGATCCAGGGGATTGGTAGTAACCTCAGGTGCAACTGGGGGTGGGGGGTGGTAAATAAAAATAAGGGGGTGGTGGAAGCATAAGGAAAGAAGAAAAGACAAAATTTTGAAAAACCATTTGTACATGTTTCATCTGTTGTGTAACAGAGTTAAAGTCATAGTAATTGCATTATTTCCCAAATAAACACACAAAATATAAGTTATAAACTATCCATGGTCAAGTCCTATGATAGGTCTTAACAAGCAAATATCGGCAAATGAACTTGTCCCACATTGTCAGGAAGTACAGCATGCTTTGGTCTTTTTCTTTAATCCAACTCTCCTTGTAATTCCATTGGTTCCTGAGGTGAAAGTCACCTCCATCAATAGAAATTGACAAATTGCCTAACATGTTCTAGGAGAGCTGCCTGGAGTCCAAAGAGTGAAGAGACTTGCCCATAGTCATGTAGTTAGCAGGTGTCAAAGACTGAGACTAAAAATAGTCTTCCTGACTCTAAGTCTGACCCTCTATTGTCCATGTCAGGATGCCTCTCTTTGATGATGATATTGATAATGGTGATGACAGTGATGATCAAAATAATAACTGATTTTCAAAGCTCTTAACAAAAATTTCATTTGACATGAACAACTTTTAAGGTGATGTGGTTTAAAATATCTTACCAAGCTCTTCATAGAATAGTAGAGTGAGAAAAGTGATGAGTTTGGGTTCAGCAACTCAGAAGCTAAAATCACCTTTGTAATACTCCTTACTTGAGCTCATGATGAACACTACAAGAAAAAATATCCAAATGTCGCAAGAATCAATGTTTCTTATTGAATTTGTAAACATTACAAAACTAATTCACCAGCTTTTTTATTTACCTATCCAAAGAGAATCTATGTTTCATCCTTCCATTTATTTATAATTTCCTTGTACCCTATGGTTTCATTTATACTAAAAATGTCAGTATTGATATGTCAATTCCCCCACCAGTATATCAACTCATTGACTGTAGGATATTTAGAATATCAGCAGTCAAAATCAATTTTTAACAATGATATAAAAATTGTGTAACTCTTTATACTCTCTGTTACCATTCCTATTACTCTGCTACTCTCATTACAGAAGTAGAAAGGGAGAGCTTCATAGAGGATCATTTTGTACTTTCCTTTGTTTCATGTATTGCCATAAACAAAGAACTCACCACCTAATGGTTAACCTTTCGGTGATGAGCACTTTTGCACTTAGGTAAGTTGGCCCTCAGACAGCAGACATAGCTTACCAATAGGAGTATAATTAAATTGGACTTATTCCAGCATGGTAAAACCTACCGGACCTCAGACTTTAATAGAATAGTCTTTCTGAACCCGGGTTCACCTCTATGCCAAGATGAGGCATTGGAGTAATAATGGAAATTTCATTAAAAATACATTCATATTCATGTGATCCTGTGATCCTCTATTTTCTCCTTTTACATCTAATCTTCCTTTGCCCTCATGCCTTTGATGCTTTTTTTTCCATCTTAATACCTTACCTGGAATGCTTCCTCAATGCCTATTACCACACCATATTCCTCTTCTTTAAACTGTGGTCGGATCTCACCTGGTCCAGCAGAGGCTCAATAATCTTGTTTGTTTGACTGAATGACCAACTTAATCATACTTCGTCATTATCAAATGTCTCTGGTTGATCTAGGTTCAACAAGTAATACAACACCTTTTCTTCTTTTCCCATATTTATCTTTTGTTTCTGTCTTTGGTTTTTAAAAAAGTTAAGAGGCTTGTGATTTTAAATTTTCTTCCACTTGTAGCATTCTGTGATTCATTCTGCCCATTTCTACTGCAAATTCTAGAAATCAAATTCCTGAAGAAATCATAACATTTGAATGCATTAACATCATGGAGAACCAAACCTTAATGCCTTTCTCCTCTCCTTTTTTTAAAAAAAGAAGTTGTTCACTAGTTTTTGTGGCATGGACATCTTTTATTTCCCCAAATTGTAATACCTACTTCTGTCAAGGGCTTCCATAAATGGGTAGTAAATTCTTTATAAAACTCAGTGATGAGTCTGAGCAGAATTCCCTTTTTTTTCAAGAGCTTTATTAGATTTTCTACCTCCTAGGCAAATTTCGCCTATAAAACTTCACCCTTTCCTTCTAATGATAGATTCTTTAGAGGGAATTCACTTTTTTCTCCATTTGATTTTTCTCAGGATATATCTGAGAAATATTATTTCTTTCATTTATTTAGGTCTCATATTGACTTATTCCAAGGCCATTGCAACTTTCTTCTGTCATTACCCCTGTACTTTAATATTCTTTACTGTTAAAACTTTATTTTATGTCAATCCTTCCTTCTTACATAAAATAGTTCAGAATGTTTTTTTCCTTATCCTCTTTAATCCATTACTTATGTAATTACCATGATTTCTGCTACTTCTATACAATTCAACATTTGTTAAGCATTTATCTTATGTAAAGCCCTACACTAAGTGCTGGGAACATAAAGATAAAAATGACAGAGTTCCTGTCCTTGAGGGCATTATATTCTACTGGGGCAAGAGAAAGATATCACATGTATAGACATAAGTATGAATCCCACAACCATATGACCACATTAATATTCCACATTATATATCTGGCCAGTATATTCTTTCATTGATTTAACACATTCAAACATTTCATCATTTAATTTATAAAATTATGGAATGAGTTAATTACCCCCAACTGCAGAAGTTCTCATTTTCTCTCTCCACGTATTTGTCACTTATGGGACCTTCCTATAAGGCCTTCTTGAGATATTACCTCTCTCTTTTCTCTATATCTGGAAGATCCTATAGTGATCAAGTTTCCACAAATTGAGAAGATAATTAAACATATATACACTCATTTATATAGGAGCCTTTGCACAACTTTCCCAAATATGGAACAAGTAAGATATAAGATCATGGTATCTAGAGGGGATGAACATTAAGTCAAGAGTCTTGGGTTGAATTTCTGCCATTGGCACATATTAACCTGGACAATTTTGTCTCAGTATCCCCAAATAACAGTCAGCATATAAATCCCAAAGGAATTGCCAGTTGACAGTGGTGAGTTTCTAAACTTGGAGTCCCCACCCACACTGAGGAATTACAGGTTGGAATAAGGGTATTTATATAAAATATATTCTTTTAAAATTGTCTATGAACAAAAAGTACTATTATTACATTTTATTTTTCTAGTGACATTCATTCTATTAGCTGGAGATCTAGTCCTATGATAAGTACGTCAGCCTTGAGGAAAACTGGAATGGCATTGTAGTTCTATATGGTATATATATGGTATATCAGTGAAATCAAGGAAGAACTCTATGAACTGATACGCAGTGAAGTGATCAAACTTAGAACAATTTATTAAATGACTACAACGATACAAAGAAGTACAGCATTGAAAGAACTTTTGATCAGATCAGCGTAATGGCAAACCACCAGTTCGGAGGAGTTAAGTTTAAACATGCTATTCACTTCCTGCCAGAGTTGAAGGATTTAGGATACAGGATGAGACACACACTTTTAGATGAGACCAATAAAGGCATTTGTTTTGCTGAATTATGCGTATTTCTTATGAGAGTTTTATTTTTCAGTACCTTTAACCGAGTGAGATCCCTATGGGTTACAAGCACCAACCAGCCAGGAGCACACAATCGCAAAGGTGGAGACAGAGGCAACTGTGGGGATGGTAACAACAGAGGATTTCACAGAAGTTCTTCATATTCCTTGAGCTATACATGGACACAGAAAAGAGAAGAAATATATAAGAGTGCACATAAATCTTCTGAACCCACAAAAGGATCCCTAAGGTGAAAGACTTCTTTCAGTAATGCAGTGTTTTGGCATGGTCATTTAGACCAGAGTCTCTCCTAAGTCACACTTCTCTTCCAGTTTAAAGGAATGATAATAATAAGGATGAAAATAATAATAGTAATGGATAATAATAGGGATGGAAAGGATATCTGTCATTTATAGAATGCTTTGAAGTTTACAAAGCAATTTATCGGTGTTGTCTCACAACAGTCCTACAAGCTAGGTGCCATAGGCATTATCCTCATTTTGTGGATAAGAAAACCAAGGCTCAAAAAGATTAAGAGATCTGTCCATTGTCACACAACTAAGAGGTATTTGAGATACATTTGAACCCAAACCAGTTAGTTAGCTGCTCATTTTTTCCTTCCCTCTCTTGTTTTCCCTAAGATTAATGATCATGTTCAAAATTAAGGTATCAGTTGATCAAGTGTACCAATAGATTTTTTTTGGGGGGTAAAATTTCCTTGGGCCACAAGGCACTCCTTTATGATCCATAATTATTATCCCTTCTTCCCTGAGGTTGGTAGCCTTTAAAGCATGTGGCATTTGGACCCACTGGCACAGGCTACCAGGAAGAATGGGATAAAATAATACTACTCATCTTCAGAACTGGCTTGCCATCAATTCTCCTCTTCCTGTCCATGGGTCAATTAACTTGATGATACCAAGCAACGGATAAATCTAAATAGAAGTGAGAGAGATCAGAGTTGATATAATTGTTCACATCTGATACTACTAGATACTAGAAGCCTAAAGAATTTATTTTTAAAAAATATTTTTAACATTTACTATGAGTAGACTCCCTCTTTTGCATCTTGCCTAGGACAAAAGACTCCTTGCTCTTTCACCTGAGGTAATTTGTAGGTTGTGAAGACAGTTTGGTGGCATTTTCACTTTCACTTATCCTTACCCAAAGCGGAGGTTGTACAAGGGAGAGAACAAACATTCAAAATGTTTGCACCTCAGACATTGTAAAATTCAGTCACCTTTGTTTTCACGGAACTCTTCCTTCCAGAAGTAATATTTTTGTTTATTTCATCCTACTCTATGTAGGCAAGGAAAATTCTTCATAGGCTAAGGCAAGTAGATGGTGTTATGCATTACCAGACAAGAGATACAACGAATTATAACAAGCAATGCTACAACTCAGAGCATTAAGATGAGCCTTGACTCTCAAAATATCAACAAATCCTGCAAGAGCATCTGTTCCAATATGGCAATGGGAAATATTGGATGCAGAACCAGTTAAATTAAAAAACAGCTTTTAGGTTGATGTTCAGGATTGTCATTGAATATAGCTAATGAAACAAATGAATGATCACATACGCAAACGCTAGTAAATCCCATGCCATGTTGTACAGACTTAAAGTCTAGAGAACTCAGTGTTCAGAGAATGTTAATGAAAGGGGTTATATGCAACTTTTCCCTATTCCAAAGACAGAGAATGGCTCATTAAACAGGGAGGATAGGGGTGCAGGAAAGTTCTCACCAGTGAATGTAAAGGGAGCTCTCATTTCTTTTCTTGGTAAATTGACCAAGGAAGAGGTTCCCTCCCACTCCCACCCCACATACAAAGAAATTGGAGAATTAATGGAGGTCTCTGTCAGGGTTCATGACCACAAGAAGGGAGAGACTAGTTGAACCAGCTACATGAATCTGATTACAAACTGAGAGAAATGAGTTATTGCCTAAGGCAAAGCAAGCTAAGTCAGAAACTACCAAGGAGACTGGAATGAGCCAGGTGAGTGACAAGTAACAGACAGCAGACACTGACAAGAATTGGCTTTGTTTCTTTGTTTTTGCTTTTTAATCAGTGATGTTAAAGTTATCTCTCATATCACCAGCACTACTCTCCTCCCTGATATTCTGGTTAAAAAAGAAACTATAACTATTCTTTGTCCTCTTCAAACTTATGTCTTTTGCAGAAACTCATTTTCCACACTACCGTCAAAGAAAAGGGACTGAAATTGTCCTCATTCAAAGATATAACAGTGTTTTTATTTTGTTTATTCATTTTTTTTTATTCATTTCTTTCTCAACTAAATAGTTTCCAATTCCGTTACTAGTCTACTAACTGGTGAGCAAACAAATACCTAAATCTGAATTAACAGCAGAAGTTTTCAGTTGTTTTTCTTTAAACTACGTTGAGTTAGCTAACCAGGATGGATAATTACCACTTTTAAATCCCTACAAGACTATGGGGTAAAAACTTAGAGCAGTAGGAACTCGTAGACTATAGTAAGAAATTATAAACTCCAGCCTCCCTTTTGTATCTGGGAGGGCAGGAGCTCACCACAGTATATCTTCAAAATAAATGATTGATCACTCACCAACCTGGCCCACACTTACCAAAATCCATACATAACTGTATATTTTAGGGGGGAGACAGAAGGGGGAACTGGGAAAGGAGAAGTCAGGATGAGTAATGAGAAAGAAAAACCTGCCATTATACTTAGAACAGCATTTCAAAGGTTGTTTCTAGTCTAGAATGTGTACAATTGTAGGAAAATGTGACTTTTGGGGTAAGAGCTTTCCAGTAAAGTCATTTTCTTGAATAACTTTTACCACCTCCTTATTTCAATATATTTATTAAGCATTAGGTTTATTCATATAACTCTAGCATGGTGAGTTATATCTCCAAGAATACAGAATTAGAAACACTAAAGGGAGCAAGAAGGATTATTATTGGAGGATCCAGTGTTCCACAGAATTTTCCTAGGAAAACAATGATCCCTCAACGTACTCTATAAAACTTCCTAGTTTTACCTATCCATGCCTAGTCTAACTTGGTTCAAGGAAAAAAAGATTCAAATTCCAAGGAGTTATTTCTAAAGTTTTAATCACATACTTTCTTTTACAAATGTGGTATATGATCTGGGCATACTATTTCTACTTACACTCACTCTTGCAAGTTGGGTCCCTAGAAATTAACTGCTGAATCTCCCCCAGAGATCTAAGGATATCCCTGAAGGACTTGGGGAGCAGGAGGAGGTAGGACAGTAAAGTTATCTAAACCTACAACTCATGAGTTCCCACCGGTGTGCGTCCTGTTCACGATTATTTGCTGTTACAAATTAGTCAGATATACTTAATTAGCTATTAGAACGGGGGTATTTACTAAAATGTTGTAGTAAGTACAGTTGGTAAAACACATTCCCAGTTGCCACCACCACCACAACCCCCCAAAAAAGGCTATGACACATTCTCCAACCAGTACATACAAAGGCTAGGGGAAAGTGGGCTCAAGCTTAGAGAATACATGTATCAAAGGATCCCTTCACAGCTTCTGGTGGCTGGAAGTTTCTTTTGTTCCTTTCTTGAGGGTACTCACAAAGTTCTCCATAGGCCTGGTAAAGACTTTCTGCTGGGAAATTTAGAAATTTTAGAAATTTTTAGAAATTTGAAACTGCATTTCTTCTGGGTGTCGAGTTTTCACATGTCTATAGCTCCCAACGCAGAAAGTAAACTGACTAAGAATAGTCGTTATAATGGCATTTATATAGCATTTTAAGTTCTGCAAAGTGCTTTGTAAGTAGTATACCATTTGATTCTCACAACAATCCTGGGACTATGTGCTATTATTATTAACAACAATAATATCAATAGCTACCATTTATATAGCACTTAATTATGTGCCAGACACTGTGCTAAGTACTTTACAATCGTTGTCTCCTTGGATTCTTACAACAACCCTGGCAGGTAGCTGTGACTTTTATCCTCATTTTACATTTGAGGAAACATAGAGTTTAACTGATTTACCCAGCTTCATACAGCTAGTGAGTATCCAATGCTAGATTTAAACTCAGGTCTTTCAAGTCCAGTACTGTAACCAATGTATCACCTATCTGCCTCCTATTCCTACGACATTTCTAAAACTAAGATGTCAATGGAAAGTCCAAAATTCCCTAACACTCCAAAGTTCACTGGGTCATGCTCTGATCCAATTAGTGCACAAGGAGGAAGTCTAGCTCATCTCCTCCTCTCTAAGCAATTCTTCCTCAAGGGTTTGACTAGAGCTTGCATGACTAAACTGCTAGACCCCCAGGTTCTAAATTTGCTTGCTATTTTATGCAAAACCCATAGGACATGATGTCTTCTCAAGCAGTCCAAACACACTTACGTTCATTTCGCTTCATCTGATGACTTTCAAGGACTTCTAAATTGCTTGCTAATGTTTGCACTAAACTAAAGCCTATGATTGATTAGTAGAATTCTCTAGATCTTGTTCACAACTAATCCAAACCTTTTATAGATTTATTATTCTCATCTGACAAAGATAATAGGGTAGAGCATCTTATCATTTTAAGTCACTTTAGAGGCAATTAAATAACTCAGTAACACACTCGCCCTTTTATAAAAATATGATATGTAGACTAGTGTAATTATGAGATGGTTACAAATGAATAAAAAGCCACAAGCAGCTTTGGAAGAGAGTCAACTATCAAATTAAAAGTATTTAAAAATGGTAAGAATTTTGAGCAATATCTATTCTATATGAGAATATGGCTGGAAGGCAATCATTTAATCAATCAATATTATTAATAATCAATATTATTATTAAGCACCTGCCAAGGCACTATGAATACAAAAACAAAAAATAAAACAGTCCCATTCTAGAGTAAAAGTCTCACTGTTCAGATGTATGCTTCCAGGAGCTAACCTCAGTTCCTCCTTTGTAAAATGGGCTAAAGAAGGAAATGACAAACCACTCCAGTATCCTTGCCAAGAAAACTCCAAATGGGGTCATGAAGTCAGACATGACTGAAACATGACTGAAACCTCCCCCCCAAAAGGGATTCTATTGATGAATCTGTCACTAAGCAATGTGTCTGGTGACAACTTAGCCTTTGGGACTCAGATTCATCACCTACAAAATGAGTTCAGGATACAAGATTAGTGCACCCTGGAGTAACTTGAAACTTGACTCCTCTAATTTGAAGCTTCACACATTTGCAGGAACATGAGGAAGTTACCTTACCTCTAAAAGAAAAATAGTAATGATAATCCCTGTAGTTCTTACCTCACAGGGTTGTTGTAAAGAACTAATCCTAGGTAAAACACTTAGCAAAACTTAAAGCACTAGATAAGTGTCGGCTATTTTTATCGCGTATAGTAGTATCATAAGAACACTGTGGCAAATCATTCCAGTATCTTTACCAAGAAAACCCCAGAAGGGGTCATGAAGCCTCAAACACAACTGAAATGACTGAACTACAATGGATGCTATGTAGAGCCAGAAGACCTGGGTTTAAGTCCTGCTTTGGATTTATACTGGCTGTGTGACCCTGGACAAGTCACCTGACCATTCATATCCCTGAGTCCACCATAATACTGTGGACTTTTTTACAGTTATGAAAATATGACTAACAAAAAGTAATGATAAGAAAAGTTTCCAAAAAATAAACTTTAGGCTTTTTTGTTGACAGTTCCTAAGATTCTTTTAGCCCCATCACTTTAGAATGGGTTTTGAAAAGTGATTCTCCCAGCTCAGTTTTTGAAAGATGATCATTTGAAAGATAAATTATTCAATCAACAGGTATTGCTGGAGCACTTGTCATATGGCCAGTATTATCTTTGGAGGGAATGACACAGAAATGACAGTCATAACAGAATAGGGAGTTGAAATTATACAAATATTTCAGGCTAAGTGGAGAAAAATATCCTCACTGAGCAGAGATTTGTCCTGTTTTACTCCTAAGGTGATTTAATGGACTAGAACAGGGGTGAAGAACCTGGAGCCCTGAGACCACATGCGGCCCTCTAAGTCCTCAAGTGTGGCCTTTTGACTGAATCCAAACTTCACAGAACAAATCCCCTTGGATTCAGTCAAAGGGCTGCACTTGAGGACCTAAAGGGTCACATATCACCTCAAAGACCGAGGATCTCTACCCCTGGACTAGAATATGCTTTATTTTGACTAGAGAGATGTGACAGTAATAATTCAACTGAAAATATAAACCAATTGCAGGGCTAGTTACCAGAGAACAACGCATATTAGAGCATGAGGAAGAAGAGCTATTGGGAATTTTCTCTAGTAAATACAAGATAGAAGGATTCAACAGTTAAGAGCACATAGGAGACCTCGCTGCATCTATATTTGGGGAGAAATGGAGCTTTAAGCATGTGCTTCCATGTGGGAAGAGCCCTTTTCATTACAAATAAACGCCCAGTAAGTGGTAGTTTTCATCCCCAAATGGGGCAGCGTTCTTAACATGGCACCTATCTCAGGTGACAAAAGTATGCCATTGTACTAAGAATTTCTGAGTGCTTCCAATCCTTTGGAGACTGTAGAGATTCCATTATATAGCATTTGCAGTGGGGAATGCTGTCATTAAGTTTTCAAAGCTCTTCCATTCTAACCTTTTCCCATTTTTACTTGCTCGTAGCTCCTCCGATAAATTTGCTAGGATTTAATATTAGCCCACAGATGATATATGTTACTTTTGCTTACATATTGTTCTTTGATCATATTATAAGGGGAAGGATGGAGTGCAGTGAAGACAGCCTATATTTTCAGTCAAAGGATCTAAGTTTGAATCCTGACTATATACTCAACATTGGACATATTGCTACCCATTTTTCAGCCTCATTTCCTGATCTGTCAAGTGAGATGTTGAACCAAAGGACCTTTAAAGTCTCTTCCAGCTTTAAATCTATGATCCTATGAATGATTTAAGTTCATTCAGATTTCTTGGTTGTTGCAATTGAGGAGGAATAGTATTTTCATATCCAGTGTAAGAAATTTTTAATATAAATTACTAATAAGTACCTAAACTTTAAGACTTCCATCAGCTCATTGTAAAATCATAATTGAATTGAATTCAGTAAACATTTATTAAGCATCACCTCTCTAGAAGGCACTTTACTAGGTGTTGGGGAAACCAAGACAGGAAATGAATTAATTCCAGTCTAGCATCCTCCATTTTCCCCACTTTGCACAGTGATGAAGGAAGAGTGCAGAGCACATTTTGCAGCCTGTTTGATTTGTGCCCAACAAACCGTGATTTCTCTTTATTATATGTTTCCTTAATTCTTCCTAAGAGGTAAGAAATTCCGCATCAGCAATCATTTTCATTGCTTAGAGTTTTCCCCTGTCATTATCTGACTATACCTTTCTGCATAACCATTCCAATCCAATTGAATTTGACTTAAAGTACATTTACTAAGCACTCTCTCTGAACAAGGCAACTTGCTAAGCTCAGGAGAGACCAAACTACATAGTACTCAGAACCTGCTCTCAGGGAGCACACAATCTAATGGCAATTCACAGAGCTGTAATTAGCAATTTTGTGCATGTAGCAAAAAATACTCCCAAGCCTGTCAAGTAATCACCTGGGGTGAAAAAAGAAGTACACCATCTGCTTCCAATTTTAACTAATTAGTATTGCTAACTAGTCACTAAGCTCTGTTTTTTCTATACTGCTGAAGGGCCCTCAAGTGCTTTAGTGACTTCTACATTTTGGCCTCCTGGGTACAAACCCTGATTGCCCCTGCCCTGGTCACAGCTCTAGTGAGAGGGTGGGTGAAGGGAGGAAGAGACACTACTCTTCAGTATATAAACCTTGCTTCATCCAGACCACCCTATTCCCTAAACACGTATCATGCATTCTTATCTCAGTGTCTTAGTTCCACAAAGCTCCTGTCATCTGTCCATCTCCAGGCAGTGTGCTAGTAAAATGTTTAACAACCAGTCCTTTAAAAAATGCTCACAAAACACTTTTAAGTTTAATATTCATTCCTTGCATTTTTATCCATCACTTTCTTAAATCTGGATAATCAACAAAATAATAAATCAGGTCCTGATTTGAAGCATTTGCCAATTTTCCAGGTATAAATAATCACACTGAAAATGTGGTTCTTAATGTGAGCACCCTCCTGCATTCTCCAAACCTTTCTACGCAAACAAATGCTAGCAGAGCCTTTAAAAACAGCTTTAAATCCACTTCCTTCATGAAGACTTCTCTAACCTTTCTGACAATTTTACTTCCCTTCTCTGAACTCATACCATTTACTGTCCATAGCATTCATTTGAAACTTACTGTCGATTGATTTCTGTCATTTATTCTTATTCAATTTTTATGCACTCATGTCTACTCTGCCTAGCCCCCCCCAAAAAGTGGGCTCTTTATATCCCTCCCCAACCATGAATGGCACTGTTCTATGTACAAAATAAGGGGCTAGTAATATTCCAAAGATCCAAAGAATCAATGATATTTAAGAAAAAAGATTTTAAACTGACCTCTACTTCACATCTAGCGTAAGTGATTCTGAGCTACTTGTCCTGCTATGAATGAGTGAGTACTGATAGAGAATTCACAGAATTTCAGAGCTGAGGGGTCTCAGCTAACACCCAGTCCAAGTTTGACCTAAAACAAAAAAACATGGCTCCCTTTACAACACACCAAACAAGAACTCCTCCTACCTTTGCTCAGGGTCATCCAGTGAGATGGAAACTGCTGCCTCCTTAGCCAGCCCATTCCTATTCTACTTACACCTAATTAGGAGCTTGGTCAGGAGGCAAAGGACACTGAGGTGGGGACTTATGGAGAACTAGGTTTTCCTAGCCATATCCTCTCAATTGTCTTAGAAGGAACAACTGCTTTATCCCTTTATTTTTGCCATTCTGTGTTCACCTTGAGACAATATTTTATCTGTTTGTAGAGGAAATCTAGAAGTAGAGGAAAGCCTAGAATTCTCTGACCTATTCCACCATCTTTCCAGAATCCTCTTTACCACTTTGTGAAAATTTCTTGGTCCTTGTCAGCTCCTTGGTGAGTCAGTTTCCATAAACTTTTCTTGTTTTCTTCCCAACGTTTGTCTCCCTCCTTTTTGACTTTCCCTAGGTGCTGCCTCTGATTAGGGTTTCTATCTTCACTCTTAGAACAAAGCATATTCTATCTTACCATCTCAAGTCTGAAACAAATGTGAAGCCATTGTAGGAAAGTTTTTAAGGTTTGTTTTTTTACTTCTGATAAAACTAAGTAAAGAATTAAAAGTCTTCCTTTTGCTTCGGTTCTTTCCTCCCTTGGATAGAATTCAAATTCATGTCAAGGCTAACTTGAGAAAAGAATAATTGAGAAGGAAATTTTTTTAAAGATTATATAATTTTTGAATCCTCTATCTGTGTGCACATGCAAACATTTTCATTTATACACACACAGATCTATCTATATCTATAAGTAAAATCTATATATCTATTCATATGAATGGATATATATTTATTTATATATCTGTGTGTATAGACATAGATATAGAAAACTACCAAAAATCATTTTCATTTATACACACATAGATCTATCTATATGTATAGATAAAATCTGTACATTCATTCATATGAATGGATATGTAGACAGATGTAGAAAACTACCAAAATGGTATATGGAAGAATACTCCAAATTATTTGTTAAGAAAAATGCAATTTCACCTTACACCGAGGCAAATTGGCAAAGATCATGGAAAACAGTGTTGAAAGATTTGTGGGAAAATGGGTTGCAATACCTTGTCGGTAGAGCTGTGAATTAATACAACCATTCTAGAGTGTAATTTCCACTTGTCCAAATGAAGTAACTAGACTATCCTTGGTCTTGGGCATATCCATATAAGCAATTAGTACAGTGAAAAAGAGAACTAAATTTAAAGTCAAAGAACATGGGTTCAAATCCTACCTCTGTTACTCATATTTACATGACCTCAAGCAAACCATTTTAATTATTTTGGACATCATTTTCTCAATTGCAAGATGAGGTTGGAGTAGATGATTTCTAGGGTTCATTCTGCCTTTTTCTCTTAGAATTTTAGAGTGAATGGAATGCTGGATTTGAAGTCAGGAAGATATGAGTTCAAATCCTGCCTCAGACATACACTAACTTCCCTACCTGGGAAAGTGACTAACTTCTCTTCGTCTTGATTTTCTTATCTATAAAACAGGGAAGTTGGATTTGATGAACTCTGAGATTCCTTCCAGTCCCAAATCTATGATCTTATGATCCAGAGACCATTGCTATGATGACCAATGATGAAAAGAAAAATCTCATATACTCCTAAGTATTTATATTAGTACTTTCAATAGTAATAAAGGACTAGAAACAAAATAGATGCCCATTAATTGGAGAATAGTTGTTGTAGCACATGAAAATAACTAAATATTACTTCTTTGTTAAAAAATGAATATGAAGAATACAGATAAGGTAGGAAAACATACCAACTGATGCAAAGTTAAATTAGGAGAAACGGAAATATATATTATAAGTTGCCCCAAAAGTCTGAGTGCAATTTTAATCTATTAAAACTTAAAACTGCACTAAGACTTTTGAGATACTCTATACGCAATGACAACAATAACATTAATATAAAGAAAAATGACAAAACAATAAAATCTGAATTCTATGAAATTATCACAATCAAACTTTACTTTCATGTCATTGGCTGAGTATAGAAAGTTGCAAAAAAGTAATTCAGTATGACTGAAAATAAGTGGTTAAATTTAAAATCACCTTTTAATCCTAATATTCTTTTTCTGTCCCAAAAAATACCTACCTAAGTTATAGGATCGTGGATCTGGGGATAGAAAGGACTTCAGATACTATCATTTTTCATTTTCAAGTGGGTTAAAGAGTACACAGGTACTAAGTTTCAAAGGTAGGATTTGAATCCAGGTCTTTAGACTCTAGCTCTAATGATTTTTTAAAAATCATGTTTCCTATGAAATATACCATGAGTTGCATCTGTCGGATTTTAACAGTATACAGCTTAGGGGGTTTAGTTCCATGTGTTTTTTGTAACTGTTATTCCTTTGGAAACCTGAGAAAGTCAGCATTTTAAGGGTTAATGGGTGAGCCTGCTTGATGGCCTATTTGTACTCAGTGTTTGCAATCAGCTTTTATTGTTAAAATAATTACTCCCTTAAGTAGGGCAAGCAGCCCAGGAAGGCAGATTCCATCTCTCAGACTGAGATGATAGAACACGGAACAAAACAAGACTGATACCTTTTCACTTTAGGAATTTGTATTCTTAAGCAGCAAAAGACTTGGCTGACTCAATGGAGTTCTGTTTCCAGGTGGGATTTTTCTATAGGGTCTCACAAGCTAATGTCAAACCACCATTTTCAATAATGGTTATAATAATATCAATATCTTTTAAAGCTGGGATTCTGTCTCCTACCTTGGTTCTTTTGCATGGGTTGCTTCTCTCCTCGAACGTGCTTTTTCCTCATTTCAGTTTCTTAGAATTCTTCCATTCTTGAAGGCTCAACTCAGGTGCTACTTCCTACCAAATTCTTTCCTGATCCCTTCTAACTATTATTGAACCCTCTACAAATTATCTTGTACTTAACTTATCAGGGTAAATGCTATACACTATACATAAATTTGCCCAATAGTATGTAAAGTCCTTGAAGACAAGGCAAAGTTTTGATTTTATCTTTGTATTCTCAGCACCTAGGACAAAGTAAGTAATTAACAAAAGTTTGTTGATTGGTCAACTGTTGGGTTGAAGATGCAGGTGCAGTCTAGAAACATAAATGGAATCAAGGAGGGTTTTGATAAATTTGAGGTTGATAGACTATGATAAGGACGATTAAGGATGTCATGGGAGGATATTACCTTGTTCTTGAAAAATGTTTTTGGCACCATTGTCCCTGAATGTGTTATGGCTTAGATAGACCACTAAACAAACCTAAGGTGGTACTTCTTTCATACTTGAAAGATACTTCTGACTTATCTATAGGAAGAAATATAGAAGAAACAAGATAAAGTCAGTTGCCTTTGTCTCTGTAGTCCACGAGACCTGTTACAAGGGCTTTGGGGAAATCTCAGCTAACTGTACTACCTGAAATTGCGCTCCCCGAAATTGTGTTTTATGGAGGGAGAAGAAAACGTCAAATCAAGCAAGACAACCTTCTATAACAGCTTAAACAGTTTTAGAGACAGTTTTCATTGTTTCCGCTTGGCAACTTCCCTTACTGAAAGTAATGGGTAGAAAAAAATTTTAAAACACTTGACTTTCTTCCTAAACTGAAAGAAAATATTTGAAGCAATCAGAAGAAATGTTTTATTTACAAATGATTTGGCTATTTAAGACAGTATCAAATAAAATATATTCTATGCATTTGCAGTAAGTGCATAAGGTTATTTCCCCGCATCCTCCCTTCTTCTCTCTAATCCTATTTGAATAGCAAAGGAAACCGAAGTATATAACCTTTCTTAATTACTAGAATCACACCCAATGGATAGTACTATAAGAGCAAAAAGTAACACTGTATTCAAAATATTCATAATAGCCTTATTTACACAAGAGAAAAAAACGGAACACAGCCCACATGTTAAATGATTGGAGAAAGACTGAACGATTTGTGATGTCTTACTGGAATGGAATATTATTATGGATTTTGATATGAAATAACAAATATGGAGAATACAAAGAAAAACATATGACAAGTACGGGGTGATTAGAAACCAAACAAATATATGTGTGTATATATACATACATATATGTGTGTATACACATATGTATGTGTGTGTATATATCTATATATGCTTGTCCAGAACTATGCTGATGATCATTATAAATAATGGTAATAATGAAGAAATCTGGGGAAATCATCAAAAGGAAAAAAAGTTCTACAGGGGAGATAAATAAGATTTTTTTTTAAATCTTGTTAAGGTTAAATGATATAGATAATACAGGTTTACAGTTTCATATATGAATAGGTTTTGAAGTTATTGTTTATATATTTGAATGTCTTTTGCAACAAACATATTCCACATATTATGGAATTTCCATAGGATACTGAGCTCAATATAAGGGTACTTTATAGCTTATATCTTTATCCATCACCTGTTTTGTGAACAATCCAGGATATAGATTTTACAAGGGCACACCCCCCTAGTGAATCATGTATGGAAAAATTGCAATACTCTCAGAAGATAATGTTACCCTAGAAGGAAAGGAGACATTCTTACCCTGGTTCTCATATGATTTGGACATGCTATAAGAGTGTCAGAGATCAGAAATAAAATGGCTGGAAAGCTTATGGCAGGTCAGCTTATCTCTGAGCAGCTATATGGCACAGTGAATAGAGTGCTGGACCTGAAGTCAGAAAGATCTGAGTTTAAATCCAGCCTCAGATACTTACTAACTGTGTGACCCTGGGCAACTTAACCCTGTTTGCCTCAGTTTTCTCATCTGTAAAATGAACTAGAGAAGGAAATGGCAAACCACTCCAGTGTCTGCCAAGAAAACACCAAATTGACTCATGAAGACTTGGACATGATTACAAATGAGTAAATGACAATTTGTTGTTGAGATAATTCTCCATAGAGCATTCATATTTTGAGGCTTTTGGACAATCACCCTCAGACTATGATGAGTCCTGAGAAACTTTATGATGAGTTCTTAACAATACTAAAGGAAAGTTTAAATTTTTAGTTTAGAGTATTGATTACAAAGTACACTGTTGTAGGCTTGCTCAAAAGTTTGCAGGGTTGTTAGATAATGAATTGTTATTGTGGTAACTATGAAAAGCTAAAAAGCAGGAGCAAACCACTTACTAACAACTGAGGAAGATAAAAAGAAGGTAAAGGAGAAAAGAAAAAAGAGTAGAAAGGAGAGGAAGAAGATAAAGGAGAGGCAGTGTGAGATGAAAGAGAGAGGAAAAGGAAATGGGCAAGGAAAAGGAGGAAGAGAAGAGGAATAAGAAGGAGGAGGAGAAGACGATGAAGATAAAACCACAGGTCAATAAAGAGTTCTTAGAAGAAATCAAACTTAACCAATACCTGCCAGCATGAAGGTAGGACTGAGTAACCAAGTATATAATATAAAGCTTTAATTCCAGGGTACTGTTCAGTTTTCTAGTTCTGCTGGAATTTGGGAAGTTCAATTTTCCTTGGGGGTCAAGAAAGTCAACCAATCAAAGAGTTTTTTGACATACTTTCAAGGATGGGTTAATTAGTCTTCTATCATCACAGTGGATAGGTTGAACAGTTGAATTCTGGGTGCAGAAGAACACCAACCCTAAGAAGGGTAAAAAACTTCAATCCAATGGGCAATCTAAGGTAAACAAAATGGGGGAAAAGCTATTTCAACTGGTGACTTTGGACCCATTCTTTCAGGAGTCCTACTACCATATACACAATAGTTGTAAAGATTGAGAGGAGAGTTCGAAACTATACTGGATAACAGGTCTCAATGATAATTATAGTTGATGCACCGTGTGAACAAATATGAGGCAGATATACCTTTATAAGAGAAGTCTAGGGGTGAGGAAGCTGCAGCCTTGAGGCCACATGGCCCTTCGACTGAATCCAAGCTTCACAGAACAAATCCCTTTGATAAAAGTGTTTGTCTGTAAAACTTGGATTCAGTCAAAAGGCCACATCCGAAGACTGAGAAGACCACGTAGGTTCCTCACCC